>JAVHZZ010000002.1:17845893-18105893 GCA_036250195.1 Mixophyes australis | reverse complement strand
ATCACTGTACGGGAAGAGGTGACTCCATCCAGCATTTGCAGCACGCCCTCTGCATATGCTGGAAGGATCACCCACAGTCCAGTTACAGATTTGGCTAATGAAGGTGTGAATGTTGTACACTGGGAGGAGGATATTGATGTAGCTGGCGCTGAGGAGGATGTTGATGATTATGATGCAGACAGATACCAAATTCCCTTTCTCAATTTCTATTTATATTCTAGATTATATAACGGCTGAAAAGTTTTCTGTTTTACTCCTAGTGGAGAGGGGATCTGATGCAGACAGATACCAAACTGCCTTTGTCCATTTCTTTGTATATTTGAATTTCTAGTTCTACAGTCTATGCAGGCTGCTTTATTTATATTCAACTACAAGTGTAGGGCGGGGGGCGGGGGGGGGGGGGCATAGATAGCCACCAAAGTAACGTGGTCCATTTAATTTCACTTTCTTGCTCCTCAGTCTGTGCAGCCTGCTTTTTTTATCTTCAAAGTATTTATATTTACAAGCCTTGCAATCTAAATTAACTAGAGGTAGTGACGTGGTAGAACTCCAAAAGGCAGTTTGGAAGCCCCTGTACAAACTGGCTCTATTTTTTAACTGAGTTGTCCCCCCTCCAGTGTGTACTCGGAAAGAGTTTTTAGTGCAGCGGGGAACCTGGTCAGTGAGCGGCGAAGGAGGTTGCTTCCTCACAACGTTGAAAAAATGATGTTTATAAAAATGAATAATCAATTCCTCAATGAAGTACAGCACTGCCCTCCAGACAGTACAGAGGGACTGTGGTTGTGGAGTCCAGCGGGGACGAATTGATAATGTGTGAGGAGGAGGAAGTACACACTGTAGGGGGAGAGGAATCAGAGGTTGAGGATGAGGACGACATCTTTCCTCAGTAGAGCCTGTTTAGTTTGTACAGGGAGAGATGAATTGTTTTATTGGTGTGGGGGCCCAAACAAACCAATCATTTCAGCCACAGTTGTTTGGTAGGCCCTGTCGCTGAAATGATTGGTTTGTTAAAGTGTGCATGTCCTATTTCAACAACATAAGGGTGGGTGGGAGGGCCCAAGGACAATTCCATCTTGCAACTTTTTTTTTGGCATTATGTGACCATTCAACAGTCGTTTGCCATGTTCAAAAAGTAAAAGAAAATGCCAACAAATTCAATAAATTAAATCAAAAGTTAAATGCCCTGTCATTATTTAAAACAAGAGGTTTTGACGTGCTAGAATTAGTGTAGTGTTAAGATGTTATAAACACTACACTTGGAAATTGGAGGAGGTAATGTGGCCCCGGTATCAAATTGGGTACCGGGGCCACCCCACTACACAGTCCAGATACTTGTTTGGTGGAATTCAGACCAGTTGAGGGTGTATTTATTTTATTGTGGCCCCGGTATCAAAATGGGTACCGGGGCCACCCCACTACGCAGTCCAGATACTTGTTTGATGGAATTCAGACCAGTTGAGGGTGTATTTATTTTATTGTGGCCCCGGTATCAAAATGGGTACCGGGGCCACCCCACTACGCAGTCCAGATACTTGTTTGGTGGAATTCAGACCAGTTGAGGGTGTATTTATTTTATTGTGGCCCCGGCACCAAATTTACTACCGGGGCCACTCCACTGTGCAGTCCATATTTAGGTGTATCAGATATTAAACAACGGTGACAGTTGATGCCCAATTTTTTAATTATATTGTGGCCTCGGTACCAAATTGTGTACCGGGGCCACCACACTACGCAGTCCATACCCTTTTTTGGTGGAATTCTGACACGTGGAGGGTTTTTTAATTATATTGTGGCCTCGGTACCAAATTGTGTACCGGGGCCACCACACTACGCAGTCAAGATAGATAGATGCGTATCATAGATAAAGTACATTCAGTGGTGTGGGGCAAATTGAAAAATATTCAAAATGCACTGACATTATCAAAAACAAGAGGTTGTCAAACGCTAAAACTCCAACATGTATATGATGGAGAGGATGGAGGAGCAGCCGTATGTGTAGTGTAATGCAGACCTGTTGAAGGTTTTTTATATATTTTATTGTGGTGCCCAGTGCCCACTCCTCTACGCAGTCCAGGTACATTTATTGGTGCGAATCATAAAAGTTCAGGGTTTTTAATATATTGTGGTGACCCACTCCTCTACGCAGTCCAGGTACATTTATTGGTGCGATTCATAAAAGTTCAGGGTTTTTAATATATATTTTGGTGACCCACTCCTCTACGCAGTCCAGGTACATTTATTGGTGCGATTCATAAAAGTTCAGGGTTTTTAATATATATTGTGGTGACCCACTCCTCTACGCAGTCCAGGTACATTTATTGGTGCGATTCATAAAAGTTCAGGGTTTTTAATATATATTGTGGTGACCCACTCCTCTACGCAGTCCAGGTACATTTATTGGTGCAAATCATACAAGTTGATGGTTTTCTTATTATATATATTGTGGTGACCCACTCCTCTACGCAGTCCAGGTACATTTATTGGTGCGAATCATAAAAGTTCAGGGTTTTTAATATATATTGTGGTGACCCACTCCTCTACGCAGTCCAGGTACATTTATTGGTGCCATTCATAAAAGTTCAGGGTTTTTAATATATTGTGGTGACCCACTCCTCTACGCAGTCCAGGTACATTTATTGGTGCGATTCATAAAAGTTCAGGGTTTTTAATATATATTGTGGTGACCCACTCCTCTACGCAGTCCAGGTACATTTATTGCTGCGAATCATACAAGTTGATGGTTTTCTTATTATATATATTGTGGTGACCCACTCCTCTACGCAGTCCAGATACATTTATTGGTGCGAATCATAAAAGTTCAGGGTTTTTAATATATATTGTGGTGACCCACTCCTCTACGCAGTCCAGGTACATTTATTGGTGCGAATCATAAAAGTTCAGGGTTTTTAATATATTGTGGTGACCCACTCCTCTACGCAGTCCAGGTACATTTATTGGTGCGATTCATAAAAGTTCAGGGTTTTTAATATATATTGTGGTGACCCACTCCTCTACGCAGTCCAGGTACATTTATTGCTGCGAATCATACAAGTTGATGGTTTTCTTATTATATATATTGTGGTGACCCACTCCTCTACGCAGTCCAGATACATTTATTGGTGCGAATCATACAAGTTGATGGTTTTCTTATTATATATATTGTGGTGACCCACTCCTCTACGCAGTCCAGATACATTTATTGGTGCGAATCATAAAAGTTCAGGGTTTTTAATATATATTGTGGTGACCCACTCCTCTACGCAGTCCAGGTACATTTATTGGTGCGATTCATAAAAGTTCAGGGTTTTTAATATATATTGTGGTGACCCACTCCTCTACGCAGTCCAGAAAGATACCTTGTTGCAACGTTTTGGACTAATAACTATATTGTGAGGTGTTCAGAATACACTGTAAATTAGTGGAAATGCTTGTTATTGAATGTTATTGAGGTTACTAATAGCATAGGAGTGAAAATAAGCCCAAAAACTTGATTTTTTAACTTTTTATGTTTTTTCCCAAAAAAATCCGAATCCAAAACCTTAAATCCGAACCGAGACCTTTCGTCAAGTGTTTTGCGAGACAAATCCGAACCCCAAAAATAATGAAAATCCGGATCCAAAACACAAAACACGAGACCTCAAAAGTCGCCGGTGCACATCCCTAATATATATATATATATATATATATATATATATATATATATATGTAAATATATATATATGTAAATATGTATATATATATATATATATATATATATATATATATATATATGTGTGAATATATATATATATATATATATATATATATATATATATATATATATATATATGTGTGAATATATATATATATATATATTTATATAACTATATATATATATATATATATATATATGTATGTATTATTAGATATAATAAATACTGGCGCTCAAACTCGAAATAAGAGAGTAAATAATAATATAAATCACCGATCTTGGTGTGCACTATTCTTCATAAGAGTAGGCAGCCTCCCTCTTAATTATCGGATGGTACTCCAATTGAGAAATAAGTATTGTTGATATAAAAAGAGGGATGATGGCGCCAAATCTAGTAGTGCTAACTGGTACAGAACGTCCAGACAGTCAGTATTACTGTATATAAAAATATAAAAACAAAGTGTTCATCATGTCAGGCTAGTATAAGCAGTATAAACCAATGTTCATAATTCCTGATCATATGCCGAAACACAGACAGAAGATATCAGGAAACAACGTTTCAGATGTATCCGTGACAATCAGTAGCAAGTGATAGGTGGCAACGTACCAAAAAGATATAAATAAACAGCTTATCTGTATCAGAGGTTCTTGGAAATGAGCTCCAGTCAGCTTCAAGAGGTCAGGAACAGACGTGTAGATATCTTATGTAGGTATATGGTAACTGGATCATCAGCCACAGCACAGTCACTGCTCACAAACTCCACTCATACGGTGTATTAAGAGAGGAAAAAGCCATATAGTGTAGTATTTATGTGCAATAATTTATTCAGTATGTATCATAATAATACACACTCAACAATATATATAAGGTATAAAAGCTTATCTGTAAATCCTGTGGACATAGGATACTGCTACACAATGTAGATCACTGGGATATATAGGAAGTAGACACCAATGGGCTCCGCACAGAAGTTCTCAATGGGGTAACTTTTCAGGGATCAGGTAGACAGTACAGCCTAATGTATACCAGGAATAATGTATGTAGAACAGCCTCAACGCGTTTCGTCGTATAGACTTCGTCAGGAGGAGTATTTTAGAACAGCACTTATTGCTGTCTTAAATAGCGATGGCGGGCGCCATTTTGCGCATGCGCAGTGCAGCGCGATTTTTGCGCATGCGCAGAACACACTTCCGGTTCAGCGCTAACACTATCTGTATAGAAGGGATGTGTGTTGCCTGTTATAAGCAGGTATTAGGCCTTAGAGGACTCAGAAATAGGAGGGGCATAGAATGTTTAAAGGTTAATGCCCAAAAGACTGTATGGGCTAAATAGAACTGTTGTAATCGATGGCGGTGGCCATCTTGGAATGGGGCAAGGTATATAGCAGTGGAGTGATTGGTGGATTATCACAGATCAGCATGTGATACTGATATGAATAGCGGTGGCCATATTAAGTCAGGGCTATGGAGTGAACTATAATAGAAAACTCCTGGCAAATAGCCCATAGTGCATACATATACATATGGATAACAATAAATATCAAAAGTGCAGTATGGCTAAGAAATATTCCTCTGAGTACTATGCATGACATACTTAAAAATCTTAAAAAAATATTTTGCAGGATATCCTGTAACTAGACAGGCATAACTGTGTGGTAATGTATAAATATATATATATAAGGTAAACACAATACTTTCAGGCAGAACATATAATCAGCAGTAACACATACATAAAATTAGCTGATAAAATATAAATAAATATATATAAAATATAGAAAAGATATAGAGTAAAATAATTAACAATGGTGTAAAGGCATACAGGCATATAATATCAAACAGTCACAAATGTGTCAGTATGATATTTCATAAAAAGATGTATAAAAGTATCAGTCATAAAAAATATATATCATTAATAAATATATCAATACAATAAATTAGGAACTTATATAGTATAAGTCTATTAGAATTATAAAAAAAGGTGCTATCTCATAACCTTCATTTAGCCCAGAGGGGCTCAATGTGTTTAGCTGGAAAATCCAGAACATTTCCCGTTTAGAGAGTTTGCCTTGAATGTCTCCACCACGTGGTCCCAATTGGACATGTTCGATAGCTTTGAATGAGATGAAACGTGGATCTGAGTTGTGTTTTGTGAGAAAATGTCTGGATACTGAGTGGCTTTGAACTTTATTTTTTATATTGCGTACATGCTCTTGTATTCTAAGTTTGAGAGGTCGTTTTGTTTTGCCTATATATTTCAAACCACAGGGGCATTCCAGTAGGTATATCACGGATGTTGTGACGCAATTTATATAATTTTTGATATTGAATTTCTTGCTGTTGTCATGATTATAAAAAATCTTTCGGTCTTTGTGTGCAAATTGACAAACATTGCAATGGTTGCATTTGTGAAACCCTGTAGGGGCCGGAAAGGTTGTTGTGGTGGTAGCTTGATTTTCTCTTAACATACTGGGCGCTAGGATATCTTTGAGGTTTCTATTTTTTCTGAAGATGATATCAGGTTTTTCTGGTAAAATGTCTCTTAATACAGGATCCATTTTTAAAATACTCCAATGTTTGGTAATAGAGGTTTGGATTCTTTTTTCTTCACCGTTGTAGTTCGTAATAAATGGGATTTTGTCAATCTTGTCTTATATATGTGTGAATGTATATATATATATATATATATATATATATATTAATTATATATATGTAAATATATATATATATATATATATATATATATATATATGTAAGTCATTTTTGAATATTAAAGGTAGGTGTTCGCTGCAATCATTGCAGCATCTGCAGATACTCGTCTCCTATCAATAAAATTTTCTACAACTCCAGTAAAACTCAGAAGTTCAACATCAATGGACTCCTCAATTGTTTGTCCTTTTTGGTTATCTATCTTCTTGAATGTGATTGTGGTCTTAAGTACGTAGGAAAGACCAAAAGAGTATTAAAACTCCGTAAACAAGAGCACGTCAGGAACATAAAGAACAAAATACTCAGTCAATACAAAACAGTCAATACTGTTTCCAGAAACTTTTCAGAGAAGCATCAAGCAGACCCCCAATTTCTCAAATAATGGCCATAGAGAAAGTGGAACTTGGCCTTAGAGGGGGTGATTTACATAAGAAATTATCTCAATGAGAGATGTACTGGATATTTACATTGAAAACCCTTACTCCCTATGGTCTTAACGATAATTATGAGATGGCTCCCTGCCTGTCTTCTGTTACAGTGTCTTCATTTCCGGATTAACCATCTGGCTACAGGATATCGTGGCTGCCGCTCATACTTGAGCTATTTATACATCTGGAACTTTTCTGCTGCTTATTATATTACAATACTGTGACTACGTTGTGGTTGTGAGCGCCACTTTATATATCTGTTTGTTTGTTTTTTATTACTTTGGTTATTTGATATAGGCTGCTCAATACTCACGTTTTCCATATAGATTAGGACAATGTGGAAATCAACCAATAGATTTAATCAGAGAAAGGATTGCAGTCAAAAGATTTTTGATGACAATATTGAGAACATTAATAAGAATGATGAGCTTGATCAACTGTTTTGGGATATTGAGAAATTGTTGGTTAAGGAAACGAAAGCATGGTGGGACATTAAATGTTTACAGTCCTACCTTGAGGTCAATAGAATTCCTCGGGGTCTTAGACTCAATAAAACACCCACGTTTGGACAAGAAAACCATACTTTTATTAAGGAATGGGATAATATATTACATGACTGTTCAATGAAATTAATCAAGTTAATCATACTTGAAAAAACTAACATTTTTAAGGATGTTGAAAAAGAACTAGAGGCCAAAGAACTCATTTTACAACCATTGAGGGAAAATGAAAACTTTAAAGCCAATGAGGTTGTACTTAATAAAAAACTAGATAGGATTGAAGCGGATGTGATTAGAACTAAAGAGCGTAAATTTCAGAGAGACAAAAGAGATTACGCACAAGCAAAAATAAAAAAAATGGTCCAAATTTAAAACCAATCACAAATCCTCATATGGTGAATCATCCCAAAGAGCTTCCACTAACAAATGGAACAAGGTTCCAGTGGCAAGGGGGACTATGTCATCTAGTCCCAAATTGAATAAACAAGTTCACTTTGAACCCCAACTCAGGAATAGGTATTCTACTCTCTCAGTATCTGAAAGCGAGACGGATGATTTTTTATCTCCGGGTCCTTCCAGACGGGAAAAGTTGTTACATTACAAGACCCATTGCAAGGAAAATACAAGGGTAGCCTCCCCCCTAAAAAGGAGATACATAGACGACGAGGTAGAAGAGGGGGAATCCAGAATTCACAAAAAAAGATTCTTGTAACCTCCAACAACGAGCTAAGAAAAAAGGGTATTTTTAATTTATCTGAACATCAATTGTCGAAGCCTGAAATATCTGTATTAAATAAAGGTCTTTCTTTTGCTCCCACTAGTCATCTTAACAAATTCCAGGCATATATAGATGTACATAAATTTGTTCGTAAATTGACTCTAAAAAGACACTTTGCAAGGAAGGACATGACTTGCCTCAAAAATTATGAGGAAAATCATAATCTATCATCCAAATCAGGCATGAGATTGACTTCTAAGTTTTATCCCTTAGAATCTAAGAGTAACTATATACATATTTTTCAGGATTTAGTCATACAAGATCTATGTCGTACCAATCATAAGAAAAAGAGACATGGGAATCTGACCCAGTATGAGAAACAGGCTTTGGAAAAATTACAATCCAATAGCAACATTGTCATTAAGCAGGCCGACAAGGGAGGGGGCACTGTTATTTTAAATAAATCAGACTATGTGGCTGAGGCCAATAGATTATTGGGGGATCATCTGTCTTATAAAAAATTAGATAGAGATCCAACCAATGATTATATCTCTGATATAAGGGAGCTACTATCAAAAGGGCTCCACGATAACATCTTGACCAAAGAGGAGTTTCAGTTTTTATTTACATCTTGTCCGGTTACTCCAACTTTTTATTACCTCCCTAAAATACATAAGGATTTGTTGAAGCCACCAGGGAGACCGATAATTTCGGGTATTGATTCCCTTACCTGCAATTCGTCTAAGTATATAGATTTTTTTCTTAGAAAATATGTTAGTTCTCTGAATTCATATCTCAAGGACACGACGAGTATCTTACAGATACTACAAGACTTTGTGTGGGATAATAGCTACCATTGGGTTACTATTGACGTACAATCCCTCTACACTTCTATACAACATGAGAAGGGTATTGAATCCTGTAGAGAGTTTTTAAGTCAGGACAGCTCTATCTCAGTAGAACACAGAGATTTTCTATGTGATCTTATTCATTTTATACTTTCTCATAATTATTTTAATTTTCTGGATACGTTCTATCTTCAAACATGGGGTACAGCCATGGGTACCACTTTTGCACCCAGCTTCGCCAATCTTCATATGGGAAGCTGGGAAGCTAAGTATATATATCAACTCAATCCCTTTTCAGATAAAATTAAGTTATACAAACGTTATATAGACGACATTCTACTTATTTGGAATGGTACTTGTGATGAATTTGAGGAATTCCTTGAGTATATTGGTAGGAATGAGTATAATCTTAAATTTACAGCCAACATAAGTAATATACAAGTGGAATATCTGGACCTTGTGTTAACATCTAACGATACACAAGTGATTACCAAAAACTATATCAAGCCTGTCGACACAAACAGCTATCTACACTATAATAGCTGTCACCAGAGAAGATGGAAGGATAATATTCCGTATTCTCAGTTTAATAGAATAAAAAGGAATTGCAGTCACAATACTGATTTTGAGCAACAACTCAGTATTTATGTCGATCGTTTTAAAGAAAGGGGATACCCACAACAGGTTCTCAATGAGGCTACTGATAAAATTAATAAAAAGGACAGGACTGAAACTTTAAGATATACTACTAAATCAGAGAAAGAGGAAATCATACCGTTTATCACGGAATTTAATAGTGGAGAACATCTGGTTAGGTCAACTATAAAAAAACATTGGGGTATCTTGCAAAGAGATCCTATTCTCTCCACAATACTTCCGGACAAACCACTTGTAATATTTCGGAAAAGTTGTAGTTTGAAGGAACTGGTAGCTCCAAGTTTACTCTCTAATAATAAACCCACTGAGAGATCCTCTAGTTTTATACCTGATAGGATAGGATCAGTCAAATGCACTCATTGTAATGTATGTCAGTACATGAATCCAGCGGTAACCTTTTTTTACAATCATGACAACAGTAAAAAATTTAATGTTAAACAGCGGATGGATTGTTTAACAACCTCCGTTATTTATATGTTGGAATGCCCTTGTAAACTGAAGTACGTTGGTAAGACCAAACGACTTCTAAAATTACGTATCCAGGAGCACATCCGGAACATCAAGAATGGAGTTCAAAGTCATTCAGTTTCCAGACATTTTGCATTAAACCATAATAGGGATCCAAAACACCTCAAATTTATAGCTCTGGAAAGAGTAGTTCTCAATTCAAGGGGAGGAGATCTACAGCGTAAACTTTCTCAGCGAGAAATGTTTTGGATTTTTCAATTAGGCACTATGACTCCATCTGGACTCAATGAGAATTATGAGCTGGCCCCCTTCCTGTAGTCTGGAAGTTGGGGTACCTTGACATTTGCTGTAGTTTTAAACATTTCTCCATACTGTTATCCATTGTGGTGCAGTTTATTACTTTTTTCGGGGTTACACATTGGTTGCAATATAATGATGCCTAGGAATTGTTTTTTACTATATAGCCATAAGATACAATAGGCAACATAAGTGGGTTTTCCCTTTTCCCATCCCCTCTTCCATTTCCCCCCCCCAAAGGCTTTCTGATTTACATATTGGTAAACATATAAGATCTTAGAAGGTACAGTCACTATATCGGGTCCACTACCAGGATGCTAATTTTTGGGTGATATTGGTTTTATTAACTTTATTGCTCTTATTGGTTATCATAGTCAAGGTTCAGAGATATAGCCAGTAGGTGTTATCCCACAATATTAGGATATTAATGCTTGGTCAGGTTGTTAATATGTACTAAGTAGCAAAATTGATATATTGTCACCAGATTTGAGTTTAGGTATATGGATATAGATTAATCCACTGTTTGGCAGATTCGATTAGGTTATATGCGATTATGTATGTGCATGTATATATGTGTTTTCTGTATATGTTTTATATATTATGTATCACATCATGTTTAACTGTTTTTAATGTTTTTTGTATTGGATGTTTTATTACTGATTCCGCTGGCGTTATGGGGATTATGTAACATGTGTAACCATATCCCTTTACTGTATGGCGTGGCTAATGAGAGCAGATATCTCGGGGCATATGGGTGGCTCCACTGGAGTGTCACGCTGCATATGCGGGATTACTGTTCCGTCTAGTGTTTTTGTGAATATGAATAAAGTTGTTCTGACGCATGCGCAGTAAGTGGCGGCATCTGCGCATGCGCCAAGATGGCGTCCGGGCTCTATTTAAAGCCGGCAATGTAGCGGTATAGGTATCTGCTGTTCTCCTGCTCCTGATGAAATCCCGTTTTCACCGGGACGAAACGCGTTGAGCCTACTACCTTAACATCTATCTGCACTCCTTGATGTAAGTGCATATATTTATTTTTTAATAAAGCGCTATTGTACTTTTTACACCTCCTTTCTTGTCATTATTGCTGCCAATGACTGAGATCTGAAGAGAGGGACCATACAACTGATCCTCCAAAGGATTGATTTTGTGCCAGTTTGAAGAGACCATCTGGTACGCAGTTTATATTTGTATACCCTTTTTTTGGGCTGGTACACACGGGTGTCCTATATATCATAATTGTTGATTTTTGGGCATATGTGTTTTTGCACGATAAGGAAGTCCCATAGGTGGTATATATTTCACAGGTGGTGTGATTACACATCCTGACAATACTACTCTATGTTGTATTCTGTTTTCTGCTTTGTCCATTATTTTACCAACTGTGAGGAACAATTTATGAAGAGGATCCTCCTTATCTGATTAGACGACCTATCAATACCTTATGGTACGCATGATATTACATCCATTTATACTATACAAGTGGTAATACACATTGAGGCGCCCTGCCTGTCTTCTGTTACAATATATATATATATATATATATATATATAGTCACCTGTACTTTGAAAACAACTTACTTGACTAGAGCTCCTTTAAACACAGTTTTGCAGCATCGGTGTAGGGATCCGCTGTCCGCGCCACAAGAGGGAACAGTGTGACAGGGAGCTGCCCACACTGTTGCGCCGCGAGAGCTCTGCTGCATCCCTCCCCACTGATGACACTGGTTTGTCTGTCCCAGTGACAGTCGCGAGCCACGGCCCTACTGACACTCCCCATGCGACTTGTAACCTGCGGCTCAACAGCCCCCCTAATTAAGAAAAAAAAAAGTAAGAGCCCTGGAACAATCTGCAAGCAAGGACGGTTGAGGACAGTTCAATTTTAGAAGGGCTGGTATGCCACATCTTATACCAGCGTACTTTGACAACTGGTATTTATAGTAAATCTTTCTGGAGGATTACAAATCTTCTGTGAGAGTGGTCGATGTACATGATTGGAAGCCAGGTCTATTGAAATGTAAATGTATTTGGCCTCATAGCTGTCTTTAGACAAATGCTACCTGCCATATAAAGTGGGAGAGGGGAATGTCAAGGGAAAACAGTTTCTTTATCAATGACTCCTAAGGAAGGAAACGGCATCTATAATAGATTATATATAATCTTATTCAAAAACACACACATGGAACACAATACAATACAGGTCTCCTTATAGCCAACCTTGGGGATTCCGCTTTAGGCTCAATCCAGTGAAAATGAGGCTCATCTCCTGCCGCTGCCAGCACAGCAACCGCTCCTGCTTCACTGTCACCCGATGTTGGCGGGCACACAAATCCATAATATTCGCAGGGAATGAGAACTAATGATAGTAGATTGCTAGTCCTGGTAGTTCTTTGCTGTATCCTATGCTTAAGAGCTATAACCCATCACCAGCCCTGACTTCCAACTTCCAAATCTCACGGCAGAATCTTATAGTCTGTTCCCCCAGCAGAGACTTTTAATCCGGCTCTTATTCCCGTGTTTTCAGCTTCTGAGTAGAGAAGGGAGATATCTCTACTTGTTACCGAAGTGGCAGCTCTTTTCTCCTGGGGATGGCACATGAACCATCAGCTGCCATCTCACTCTTGAACCCCCTACCAACCTGACTAAATGAAGTCTGATAATAGGCTTGCACAGTGGTGCCCTATCAGTGAGCGTGGCCAGGACCAGTGTCTGGTCGCCGTATGTGTGATTCAGCCATCTATAAATGTGTTCCGGCTTCGGGAGGGTTAATATCCGGCTTCCGAGGGGTATTAAATAGTTATTTAAAAGTGTGTATGATAAATAGTATATATAATATAAAGAGAGCAATACCCGGTGCCCCAGCATTAAATGGGTTAACCCCCAGTGCTCGGTGTGTAAAAATATATATTTAACAAAATTTATACCAATTTTGAAAGTATGGGCACTGCAGCGCTGGCTAGGCACCGGGTATGGAAAGTGTATATGTACATTTAAAATAAGTGTATTTTAAATGTTTTTAATAAAAATAAGCACATCTCCTACCTTCCCTGGCGGTCCCGTGGCACCACCGACTGTTTTAACACACCTGCTCCATTTCCCTTTCATGAGGATGCGAGTCCTGGGATGCTGATAGTGTTCCAGGTCCCAGCTAACCAGCTACCCAGGAGTAAGCATTTCCAAATGCCGGTGAAGAAGCCTAGTGGTGATAGCCCTATCCTTCTAAAACTGTTGCGCAGTTGGCATTCACAAACCAGCGGGTGTCTGGTGGCAAGGTGACACCAGTAGGGGCTGTCAGTAACAGTCGGTTACTGACGATGTGAAAGCAATCCAGATAAACTGTGTAAGCCAGGCAGCAAAGTAAGCCCATATGGTAACTGATAATTAGGTTAGCTATGGTAACCTCAATGAAATAACCCCTTACAACATTCAAGACTCATGTGCGTTAGCTGGCCCTATGCATGTATAGTCCCATTAAAAGCAATGGCAACAGCCAACACTTAGCGCACCTCTGGCCAGCCTGTGCTCGGAATAGTCTTTTGATGGATTGATCTCCCAGGATGTCTACATCGCTTTCTCAGACATAGTTTTGGCAAATATATTATGTATAATATATATTCATATGGGGAAAATATGAGTGCGGGTGCTGGCGGGCTAAACCTTTATATAAACATACCACTTGTCAGGTTTGTTCACGAAGAAATGAGTGAGATCCTGCTGTCTCAACTGGTATTGGCTAGACTTCTCTAGAGGTGCGTAGTCTAACAGGATGGAAGGTATTCACCAGGGATTCCCGCATGGGAATTTGGACTCAAGCGGTCCTCCAGAGAAGTTCCTAGTGAGACAGATGAGATAACAAAACTAAGCATACGGAGAATATATTTCTGATATCAAATGATAATCATAGCAATTACCACTAAGGAGTGGAACATAAATACAAGGTTCAATGGAGTGCAGAGTATACTGCAGATAATGGCCACAGCTGTTATACAGGAGAGTAGTAACAGTCAGCGGAGTTCAGCAGTGCAGACAAGATACATAGTCAGCGTTGATCACAGCAAGTACCACTAAGGAGTGGAACAGGTGAGCAGAGATCAGCGGAATCCAGATATGCAGCAAAGGATGAGCCACAGCTTACCACAGAGATGTGGAACGAGTCAGCAGCAGTCAGCAGTGCATGCAGAGCAGCTAGTGGCATAGATAATAACCGGAAGAGGCAGCTGAACCAGGCCAGGTGTAGACTTGCTGAACCAGCAATGAATAGATGAAAGGAGGAGCCTTATAAAGGAGGACTGACCAATGGCAGAACTGACTAAAAACACAGGTGCAGTAATCACAGGTGCAGTCTGTACCAAGAAGAGGTTTAAAGTGAGAGTCAGTGTATTGAGGCACGGGTGGAGACACCCGGGGAGCGGAGTCTGACACCGCTACCTGCCTCTCCGTGAACCTGTTAGACATAAGCAGTAAAAAGTACCCTGAACACAGTCCAATTTCTGTAAAAATGAGGAGCCTTAGTGGTAGGGTGAACATAACCCTCTGTTTCGTCACACTTTTTAAAACTATAAAGCAGGCCCAAGCTGTTTGTAGAGGAAAATTGTACTTATCTAAGAGGGTGGTGGGAAAGCTATAACAAAGAGGACTTAAAGTGACATTTTTACTTTTAGGTTTGCGTATTCCCAGCCCACAATTCCATAAATGGTTGTGCAAAGCATCTACAGCGAGACACTTATAAAAAGTGAAAAATTTGGTGTGCGCCTATGTAAGTGAACAGTGGTCAAATAGGTGTAGCAGCCTGGTCTTGCATGTTTACAGTTTGTCGTATGTATGACAAAAGGAGGCGTTTGCCACAGTCTTCTAAGAGAGGAGTTAGGTATTTAACTGAGAATCTGCAGACCAAGGCTGCGAATAGCGTTACACATTTGTGCAGCAGCGCACCTAGGTTAAAGACATACAGGTGGAGGACATATGTGTGACAAAATAATATTAACGTAACTTACATGCTTTCAAATGGTTTGTATTTGCAAATATCCGAAATAAATAAAAGGAGGTTTGTTTAACAAACAGCAATAAATATATTTAAATAATAACCTGCAACAAACACTACAATCAGGCACAGACAACATACAGGATAAAATGAAAATACCTCATCAGTTTCCTAGTCCCTTTCAGGGACTGCTGTCTATCCATCCAAGCTTCTCCCCCTCTCTCCTTTGAGGCTACCAGCAAGACAGTGGTCCTGAGTCACTGTCAGGACCTCTGCTTGGCGGACACACAGCTCCCCAAGACATGGAGAGGTAGATCAGGGCAAAAGCAGTAACTCCAGGGACCGATTGTCCCATTCCTGTCAGGGGACAGACATCTAGATCTCAACGCCAGCCTGACTTCAGCTATCACTGGGTAGTAAATGCCAATTTGCTGTTCTCTGGTATTCGTTTTTAAAGGCAGCCATGACCTTCTCAGGAGTTTCAGAACTTGCCTGATTGGTTCTTTTCTGTGTTTACCTTTTCATAGATAGCAGATGATTTGTGTCACAAATCGGGATCTTAGCCGCACTTACCTCATCCGCCGCTGTCATATCACGGCTACCTGGGTCCCTTCTGGTCATCTGCAGCATTCCCGTTCTCCACACCTTCATTTGTAAACAAACACATACTGTCTGTCCTGCAGCATGGGCGCGGCCATCTTGGATGCAGTCAGGTGATCATTCCAAACCAACCAGATTCAGAAGCTGTGATCACATGAACTGATCAGCCAATAGTTGTTTGGGACATCCTATTTAAACCTGCTGCTGTGATCTGTTCATTGCCAGAACAACACACTTCTCTCCAGAGGATAGTTCTTGGCTCCAGTGTTCCTGACTGCATTACAAGTGCAGTAATCCTGTCTGCACTCCTAAGTGCAGTGTTCCTGACTGCATTACAAGTGCAGTGTTCCTGACTGCATTACAAGTGCAGTGTTCCTGACTGCATTACAAGTGCAGTGTTCCTGACTGCATTACAAGTGCAGTGTTCCTGACTGCATTACAAGTGCAGTGTTCCTGTCTACATTTCCAGACTGCTAATTCCCCTGCTATATTCTACAATCAGCACGAACATGAGCAAGAAGTTCATCCAGGCTGCTAAGTTCTGTTTCACTCCTGCTCCAGCTAGTCCCAAGGGTCCCGAATCGGATCAAGAAATTCAGACGACCGCGACAGTTTGTTCTGGCCTAATGGATCCGCTAGGGGAACATACCCCGAGGGAGGACTCTGTCCAAATATTAGCTGAACGCATTGAGAGACAAGAAACTAACCAGGGGCAAATTTTGAGATTGCTGCAGGATGTTTCTACACGTATGGATACCTTGCAGTTATTCTGCAGTCAACCATCCCATACTCCGCCTGAGCCAGTAATACCTGCTTCACTACTTACTTCATCCAGACTCCATCTTCCCACGCCAGCTAAATACAATGGCGATCCGAAGAATTGCCGCGGGTTTCTCAACCAGTGTAGTATACACTTTGAATTACAACCCGGAAATTTCCCCACTGCACGTACCAAAACTGCTTATATTGTTTCGCTACTATCAGGGCAAGCTCTGGCATGGGCATCACCGCTCTGGGAAAAATCTGACCCAATTTTATTTGACATTGATAGCTTCCTGTCTACCTTCCGCAGAATATTCGACGAGCCTGGAAGAACAACGTCAGCCGCTTTAGATATTCTGCGCCTTCGGCAAGGGCAGCAGTCTGTGGGCCAATATGCCGTTCAATTTCAAACACTTTCCTCTGAACTATCTTGGAATAACGATGCTCTTGTTGCGGTTTTCTGGCAGGGCCTGTCTGACCACATTAAGGATGTATTAGCGTCTCGGGACTTACCTACAATGCTAGACCAATTGATTACCACCTGCAATCGGGTTGATCTTCGGTTCAGAGAAAGAACTCTAGAAAAGAGGAGGCTGAAACACCCCAAGTTCCACCCTATTCAACGGGTCCGTGTACCGTCTCCTTTCCCTGAAGGACCCATGCAATTAGGCAAAGCACGTCTTTTACCCACCGAGCGAGAACGGCGAGTTAGAGAGAAACTTTGCTTATACTGTGCCAGTTCCGGACATCTGTTACATCATTGTCCTCGTAAGCCGGGTAAACACAACCTCCTAGCTGACAATGAGGAAGTGAGCCTAGGAGTGGCTCTTCGCTCCCCACAAGGCAAGGACTGTATTATCCCAGTCACTCTGAAACACGCTCAAGGCTCCCAATACATTTCAGCCCTGCTGGATTCTGGAGCAGCTGGGAATTTCATGTCTGCCAGATTAGCTGCTGAACTAGCCATTCCACTAGAGAAAATTCCAGTGACCATCTTTCTCTCTGCGGTTGACGGTAGCCGTATTCCAGGGGGTACCATTACGCATCAGACTTCTCCAGTGACGCTCCAAATAGGAGTTCTGCATTCCGAGTCTCTTACCTTTTTGGTCATCCCAGAAGCCACTAGCCCTGTGGTTCTCGGGTTTCCATGGCTTCAAACGCATAACCCCCATATTGACTGGTCGACTCCACAAATCCTGGCGTGGGCTCCAACTTGTTTCGGGTCCTGTTTACAACGTGTTCTTCCACATTGCTCCACCTCTGATAAGGAAGTTTTGCCAGTTCCTTCTGCCTACCAAGAGTTCACAGACGTTTTCAGTAAGCAGGCCGCTGAAACTCTACCACCTCATCGGGATTGGGACTGTCCCATTGATCTTGTTCCGGGTAAAACCCCACCGCGTGGCAGAGTCTACCCTCTTTCTATCCCTGAGACAAAATCTATGTCTGAATATGTAAAAGAGAACTTGGAAAGGGGCTTTATTCGCCCATCCTCTTCACCGGCAGGAGCCGGGTTCTTTTTTGTAAAAAAAAAAGATGGTGGATTACGTCCCTGCATCGATTACCGAGGTCTCAACGACATTACCATCAAGAACCGGTATCCTCTGCCCCTCATCACAGAGTTATTTGACAGAGTCAAAGGTGCGCAAATTTTTACGAAGTTGGATCTCCGCGGGGCCTACAATTTGATCCGTATCAGGCGTGGCGATGAATGGAAAACCGCCTTTAACACCAGGGATGGGCACTACGAATATCTTGTCATGCCATTCGGTCTGAGCAATGCCCCAGCGGTTTTTCAGAATTTCATAAACGAAATCTTTCGGGACTTACTGTACCATACTATTGTGGTATATTTGGACGATATCCTCGTTTTCTCCTCTGATATCCAGTCCCATCGCAGACATGTTAAAGAGGTCCTCAGCCGTCTCAGAAGGAATAAACTGTATTGCAAGCTTGAAAAATGCACCTTCGAAGTTGAATCCATTCCATTCTTGGGGTATATCATCTCGGGCACCGGTCTCCGTATGGACCCAGAGAAGGTGCAAGCTATTCTTAACTGGCCTCAACCATCTACACTAAAGGCAGTACAGCGATTTCTGGGATTTGCTAACTACTATCGAAAATTTATTCGTGGCTACTCTACTGTAGTAGCACCACTCACCGCCCTCACCAAAAAAGGAGCTAATCCTGCCAAGTGGTCTGAAGAAGCCCAATCTGCTTTTCAACTTCTGAAACAAGCATTTATTTCTGCTCCCATACTGAGGCAACCAGATTTAACCTGTCCATTCTACTTGGAAGTTGATGCCTCATCTGTCGGAGTAGGGGCAGTTCTCTCCCAAAAACCAGCTGATGAGCAATGGCATCCCTGCGGGTTCTTCTCCCGAAAATTTTTACCAGCTGAACGAAATTATGCCATAGGGGACAAAGAGCTGCTTGCCATCAAATTGGCGCTTGAAGAGTGGAGACATTTACTTGAGGGAGCTCGTTATCCTGTCACAATATACACGGATCACAAGAATCTGCTCTACCTTAAAACTGCACAGTGCATGAATCCACGTCAGGCCCGATGGGCACTATTCTTTTCTCGATTCGATATCCATGTCACCTTCCGTCCCGGTTCCAAAAATCGCAAGGCCGATGCTCTGTCACGTTCTATGGTAAAAGAAGAAGATTCCATCATTGTGGATCCACGGCCTATTATCAGCCCACTCAGCATCGCAGTCAGTAGACCCGACAATACACCTCCCCAGGGGAAAACTTTTGTTCCTGAGAATCTGCGGAAAAAATTGCTCCAATGGGCACATTGTTCCAGATTTGCCGGTCATGCTGGCATCCGCAAAACTCAATCTTTCATATTGAGAAGCTACTGGTGGCCTACGCTTCATCAGGATGTTCAGCAATTTGTTTCCGCATGTGGCAGCTGTGCCCAACATAAAAGTTCAAGACAATCTTCAGCTGGTCAACTTTTGCCTCTGCCTATTCCCACCAAACCCTGGACCCATATTTCTATGGACTTTGTTTCCGATTTGCCCAATTCTAATAATTTCAATACCATCTGGGTCATCGTTGACCGATTCTCTAAAATGGCGCATTTTGTTCCTCTCCGTGGACTCCCATCAGCACCTATCCTGGCTCAGCAATTTATAAAGGAGATCTTCCGTTTGCATGGGTGTCCTGAAGAAATCGTCTCCGATAGAGGAGTTCAGTTTGTGGCGAAATTCTGGAGATCCTTGTGCCAAGCACTACAGATCAAACTAAACTTCTCTTCGGCCTATCATCCCCAATCCAACGGGCAAACGGAAAGAGTTAATCAAGACCTAGAAACATTTCTCCGTTTGTACATATGCTCTTCTCAAGACGACTGGGTAGATCTGCTTCCTTGGGCAGAATTTGCTCATAATAATCATTATCACGAATCCTCTGCTTCCACTCCATTTCATACGGTCTATGGCCTACACCCCAGGGTACCCTTGTTTACTCCACTTCCTACAGCCTCAGTACCTGCCTCTGAAGTTTTCCTAAAGAATTTTTCAGGCCACTGGCGCCAGGTACGGGAATCTCTACTTAAAGCGTCCCAACGCTACAAAATTCAGGCCGACAAAAAGCGACGAGCCATTCCAAGCTTGAAACCCGGAGACAAAGTCTGGCTGTCTACTCGCAATCTACGCCTCAGAGTTCCATCTATGAAATTCGCTCCTCGCTTTATTGGACCGTTTAACATCTCCCGAGTCATCAATCCAGTGTCCTACAAATTACATCTACCATCTTACCTCAGGGTTCCCAACACCTTCCATATCTCTCTCTTGAAACCACTGGTGCTAAATCGGTTTTATACACCCAAACTGGTTTCTCCTGAAGTGCAGACTGAACATGGTGACGAATATGAAATTAAAGAGATCTTGGACTCTCGGTTTCGACATAAAACCTTACAATATCTAGTCGACTGGAAAGGCTATGGTCCAGAAGAGAGGGCCTGGATCAAAGCTTCTGATGTTCACGCTCCATCTCTCATCAAAAAATTTCACCGCAAGTTTCCAACTAAGCCCCAATCTAAGTGTCCAGTGGCCACTCGTAAGGGAGGGGGTACTGTCACAAATCGGGATCTTAGCCGCACTTACCTCATCCGCCGCTGTCATATCACGGCTACCTGGGTCCCTTCTGGTCATCTGCAGCATTCCCGTTCTCCACACCTTCATTTGTAAACAAACACATACTGTCTGTCCTGCAGCATGGGCGCGGCCATCTTGGATGCAGTCAGGTGATCATTCCAAACCAACCAGATTCAGAAGCTGTGATCACATGAACTGATCAGCCAATAGTTGTTTGGGACATCCTATTTAAACCTGCTGCTGTGATCTGTTCATTGCCAGAACAACACACTTCTCTCCAGAGGATAGTTCTTGGCTCCAGTGTTCCTGACTGCATTACAAGTGCAGTAATCCTGTCTGCACTCCTAAGTGCAGTGTTCCTGACTGCATTACAAGTGCAGTGTTCCTGACTGCATTACAAGTGCAGTGTTCCTGACTGCATTACAAGTGCAGTGTTCCTGACTGCATTACAAGTGCAGTGTTCCTGACTGCATTACAAGTGCAGTGTTCCTGTCTACATTTCCAGACTGCTAATTCCCCTGCTATATTCTACAATCAGCACGAACATGAGCAAGAAGTTCATCCAGGCTGCTAAGTTCTGTTTCACTCCTGCTCCAGCTAGTCCCAAGGGTCCCGAATCGGATCAAGAAATTCAGACGACCGTGACAATTTGCTCTTGATACAATTAGGGACAGGTATTGTTCAATAGCTACACAGAAGAGTTTGTTTAAACAGGAGAGATCACAATCCAGACACATTACACTTAAATACACAATGTAGCCCTCTGTAATTATACAGAGCTCTGTCTGTGGACCTTTTCCCTATCTTAACACATGAGAACCCTGGTGTGATGTATATTCATACTGGAATAGTGGACAATACTCCTTTGCCTAGGCTGAAACAATGGACTAGTCTGCAAGACTAAAAAAATCATACTGAAAGACGTTTTAACTACTTACAAATAGAATATATACAAGTTTAAATATGACTGACAAATATGGGGAACCAGAGGGCTAGAAAAAGTATATGTTCTTGTAAGAAACGAGGTGCAGACTGGTTGAGGGGATTTTAATATCTCGTTTCATCACAACTCCTTTTTAAAGGCAAGGTGGGCATCTGTCCCTCAAGCTAGGGCTGTGGGAGGAGTATAAAGTATTTGAACCTGTCCGTATTCATTGTTCAGTGTGACCGATGCTGAGTAAGTCGGCTGGTGTCTAGAGAGCTGGTCTTTGTTAAGTTAGCATTAGGGTCACAAGAAAGTGTGTCAAATTTTATTTTGTCAAATACTTTGCCATCCTGATGATAAAAGCAAAGTAAAACACACCTGAAGGTTGCCTGTGCATGCATGTATATATATATATGTATGTATATATATATATATATATATATATATATATATATATATATATATATATATATATATATATATCTTGTAACAAACTCGTCCTTCTTGTAGCACTTCTGACATCACTTGTAGTACTTCTGGCACTGACACCCAGCAGACATCAGACACAGACAGCTTCAAATCAAACGGTGCTTTATTGTTTGCGTCACAATAAAGAGCAATTTTTAGTCAGGATGACACCAGTAAACAATACCCTTTGCTTACACCTCCTGGTGACCCTAATGCTAACTAAACATAGTTCAGCTCCCTCATAACTGGCCAACTAGTTCAGCATCAGTTACACACATAAAATGAACAACACAGTCCTTTAAACCCCACCCAAACACTGCAAACCAATCACAGACAATAAATAAATAACATGCATATGGTACACCTGTGTGTTTGTGTGAGATGGGACAGACTGTGTGGGAATGAACACTATATGCAGCTTCTCCTTTGCAGACTTCCCTGGACCTCACCTGTCCCTATGCAGTAAAGGTGTGGCAAATAGGCCTTCTTGCCACAATATATATATATTATATATATATATATATATATTATACACATATACACAGATACTGTATATATATATATATTATGTTCCTTGTTTTTCACCCTCCATTCTTTTCTTTACTTAAAGCGGAGCAATTTGTCACAATACATTAATGCGAAACTTGTCGAAAGACGAGAAATGTCACTATGTATTGCCTCCAGCACCATTACCACATGGTCATGTGATATTAGTTATATTTTTGTTTATTCTAAATGCTTCAAAACTTCTAAGTCACTCCAGTCTCGATCACTTGCGAATAACACGGTGGAAAGGATGTTGATGGAAGACATGTGTAAGTATGATAACATTTTAATATATATATATATATATATATATATATATATCTATCTATATCTGTAAGTACACAAATTCCATACTTACTGTTTATTATTTAACTAGTTAAGAGCCATTCAAAATGATGGAAATTAAGATCATGTTGGACCGTTTTGCACCCAATGTGACTTTACCCTTGTGTCAGCATTGATTGAATAGTTTGTCAGACGGCTGCTCAGCCACAAAATGTTTAGCGTGGCAATATTCACAAATACCGTCCATGGGACCACAGTTATGAGCATTAATAATTGTTTAATCAAAGTTACCATCATCAAGAACAGTGTGGCATCTTGTTGTCTGACTTTGTAGGCGTTGATGTGATATCACCTCTGTCCTGTTTGCTCTTCGATTGTTTTATCTGTGACGGGCAATTTACTGAGCAGTCAGATTTACATGGTGATGACGGTCACGTTCACGTTCTCTTTGGTTATCGGTCATAGTTTGTCGTCGGGCTTTATCACGCTCCGCCCTGCGGCTTTTTGCTGCTTCTTGCTGTTCAGTTACTTCCACAGCAGACATTTACCTTTTAGGTGGCATCTCAGTTACACTTTGTTGCTTAAATTAATTAGTATATTCCTGTTAATTTAACACTAAATGCAAATCAAATGAACAGATAGAAAATAGAGTCAATTTGGAATAATAAAGGTTGTTATAAATTCTAACTGCCACCCAAAATGTAACTGAACCCAAGAAATGAGAACAATCTAGTCAGTAGGAATGGTCAAATACACAAGAGTCATTTGCAAACATTTTACCAAATTCGTTTGTGTGTATTTATAAAGCGTTAGACTTTTCTATATATAGTTTCTTATTTTACCTTTTTATATTATTCTATTTAGGTGTTGTACACTGCTATGGAATATGTTGGAATATATAAATTAATTATTAAAAATGATAAAATATTCATACTGTAGAGTTTTATATATACATATCTATCTGTCCATCTATCCCTTATCTATCTAGAGAGACGTATAGAGAGAGAGAGATGTATAGAGAGAGAGATATATGTATATATAGAGAGAGATATGTATATATATATATATATATATATATATATATATATATATATATATATATATATATATATATATATATATATATAGAGAGAGAGAGAGATATGTATATATAGAGAGAGAGATGTATATATAGAGAGAGATATGTATAGAGAGAGAGATATGTATATATATATATATATATATATATATATATATACCGTATTTGCTGGCGTATAAGACGACTGGGCGTATAAGACGACCCCCAACATTTCCACTCAAAATTATAGAGTTTGTTATATACTCGCCGTATAAGACTACCCCCTCTTCCGCACACCTTCCACACACACACTGTATTAAATCACTGGCCCCCACACACACTGTATTAAATCACTGGCCCCCACACACACTGTATTAAATCACTGGCCCCCACACACACTGCATGAAGTCACTGGCCCCCACACACGCTGTATTAAATCACTGGCCCCCACATACACTGTATTAAATCACTGGCCCCCACACACACTGCATGAAGTCACTGGCCCCCCCACACACACTGCATTAAATCACTGGCCCCCACACACACTGTATTAAATCACTGGCCCCAACACACACTGCATGAAGTCACTGGCCCCCACACACACTGCATTAAATCACTGGCCCCCACACACACTGCATGAAGTCACTGGCCCCCACACACACTGCATTAAGTCACTGGCCCCCACACACACACACACTCATATATGCTGATCACACACTCTGCATTGACATGACATAACATAAAACAAACATAACATAACCCATACTAATAACACTTACCTTCTTCTGCTGTCACTCTCCTCTGTCCCTCTCCTGTCACTCTCATCTGTCCCTCTCTCCCTCTCTCACTTTGCCCCCTCTGCCGCGCCCCAGCCATAAAAAAAAAACAGAAACACTTACCAATCCGCGCGGCGCCGGGACCCAGCATCCTCCTCTCTCACGCAGCAGCTGTCACTGATATGACAGGCTGCGTGAGAGAGGAGGATGCTGGATCCCGGCGCCGCGCGTATTGGTAAGTGTTTCTGTTTGTTTTTTTTATGGCTGTCCCGCGGCACCCCTGAGACCCCTGAGTTTGGCACCCGGCGTATAAGACGACCCCCCCCCCCCACTTGGAGGCATGTTTTTCAGGTAAAAAAAGTCGTCTTATACGCCGGCAAATACGGTATATATATATATATATATATATATATATATATATATATATATATATATATATATATATATATATATATATATATATATATATATATATATGAGAGAGAGAGAGAGATGTGTATATATAGAGAGAGATATGTATATATATATAAAGAGAGAGAGATGTATAGAGAAATATATGTATAGAGAGAGAGATATGTACAGAGAGAGAGAGAAATGTATAGAAAGAGATATATATGTGTATATATATATATATATATATATATATATATATAGAGTGAGATGAATAGGGAGAGAGAGAGATATGTATAGAGAGAGAGAGAGAGATATGTATAGCGAGAGAGAGAGATTTAGAGAGAGAGAGATATGTATATAGAGAGAGATACAAGGTATGTCTATTAAATAACGAGACTGTGATGCCACCTAGTAAACAAAGCAGTCAGAACCGGTTATAAATGCATACGTAGTAACCTTGAACCTTTCTGAACCTTCATGACCAGTTGCAACACTCTATGATGTTCAGTTGATTGTGAATCGCCATTTAGTTTGGTTGTGTTTTCTGTAGAGTGCCAAAAAAATGCTAATTTTAAAAGTTGAACAACGTGTAAATTTGAAATTGTTTGTAAAATTGCACAAAACACCAACAGAATGTTTTCAAATGCCTACTACAGCCTATGGGAATGACTGCCTGTCTCGTGCTCATGTGTTTGAGTGGCACAAAAGATTTATTGAGGGACGTGAGAATGTTGAAGATGATGAACGCCCTGGATGACCTTGCACTTCAAGAACCGAAGAAAATGTCGAAACAATCAGTCAGATTGTTCGAAAAGACCGCCGACTCGAATGTTCGAGTGATAGCTGAATCCATGAACATTGACAAAGACATTGTATGGAAAATTTTGTGTGAGGTTCTTACCATGACGAAAGTTTGTGCAAAGATGGTCCCAAAGGTTCTCACACCAGAGCAGGAAGAACGTTGCAAGGAAAGTTGCGTTGACATTCTGCAGCAACTTGACACAGATCCAAACCTGTTTCATTAAGTAATCACTTGTGATGAGACCTGGATCTTCCAGTACGATCCTGAAACCAAAAGACAGTTATTGCACTGGAAAACACCGTCATCACCAAGAATGAAAAAAGCTTGTCAAAGCAAGTCAAAATTCAAAGCAATGCTCATTGTTTTTTTCGATATCAAGGGTGTAATTTTGGAAGAATAGGTTCCAGAAGGCACAACAGTTAATCAGCATTATTATAAGGAAGAACGTTTGTCACAAATCGGGATCTTAGCCGCACTTACCTCATCCGCCGCTGTCATATCACGGCTACCTGGGTCCCTTCTGGCCGTCTGCAGCATTCCCATCCTCCACACCTCCGTTTGTAAACAAACACATACTGTTTGTTCTGCTGCATGGGCGCGGCCATCTTGGATGCAGTCACAGTCAGGTGATCATTCCACACCAACCAGATTCTGCAGCTGTGATCACATGAACTGATCAGCCAATAGTTGTTTGGGACACCCTATTTAAACCTGCTGCTGTGATCTGTTCATTGCCAGAACAACACACTTCTCTCCAGAGGATAGTTCTTGGCTCCAGTGTTCCTGTCTGCATTCCTATGTGCAGTAATCCTGACTGCATTACAAGTGCAGTGTTCCTGTCTCCATTACTAGTGCACTGTTCCTGTCTCCATTACTAGTGCACTGTTCCTGTCTACATTTCCAGACTGCTAATTCCCCTGCTATATTCTACAATCAGCAAGAACATGAGCAAGAAGTTCATCCAGGCTGCTAAGTTCTGTTTCACTCCTGCTCCAGCTAGTCCCAAGGGTCCCGAATCGGATCAAGAAATTCAGACGACCGTGACAACGTTATTATTATAAGGAAGTTTTGAAAAAGCTGAGAGAAATTATCAGAAAGAAACGGCCCCAATTGGGGAAAAATGGCTTCTTTCTTCCCCAGGACAATGTACCTGCTCACACAGCACTTTCTGTGAAGCATTTATTGACCGAAAAACACATTACTACACTTGAACATTCTCCATATTCGTCCGATTTAGCACCTTGCGATTTTTATCTTTCCCAAAAGTTAAATCAGTGCTTTAAGGGACACATTCTGAGTCAGTTGATGCTGTAAAGAAGAAAACAGCAGATATGTTGAAACAAGTGACAGAAATTGATTTGCTCAATGCCTTCGACCAGTGGAAAACAAGACTACAAGGTTGTATTAGTGCAAATGGGGAGTATATTGAAGGGGACAAACAATAAATAAAGGTGAGTTATTTAATCAGTCTCGTTATATAATAGACATACCTCGTATCTTTAACAGTCCAAGGAACTCTGGAAGGGGCATTGTCTATCCCTATTTATCATCTTGTCTTCTCTCTGATAATCACCTCTCACTCCTGCCTACAGGACTTCTCTATGCAGCTATCCTCATTTCTCTACCATGCCTGATCAGATTCTCCCCAGCCATTAAATATTTAAACAATCCCTCAACACCTACCTCATTATTAGAACATTCCCAAATTCACATATCACTCTCCTAGTACACTGTCATTACTGTCCGTATCTCACATTTGCTCATCTTGTGTCAGCTCTGCCAATTTCCCACAATGGTGTAATGTCTATCACAAGCATGGCCCACCCTAACAACATTATTTATTTTGTTTTAATTACCCTTACCCTTTGTTTGTATGTCTGTATTTATTCTATCCAACTTCTATGTCCCTGTTTTACATATGCTCTATATTTCCCATTGTCCGGTACTGCGGAACACTAAGTCTCCTTACAAATAATAATTATTATTAATAATAATAATAATAATTACCTTGAAAATTTCCAATAAAAATACTGCATTTAAAAAAAAAATAAAAAAAATAATAATAATAATAATTTGCAATCCTAGACTTCATGACTACACTCAACATTGGAAAACATAGAATTGTGCCCCCCTCACAGACGCCAGGTCTGGCATAAAAACAGCATGTGCGCTACCCTTGGTTAATGACCTTTTCAGTGTTTGTGTTTTGTGGTTACATTTACAGACAAGGAGACTCCCTTAGTGGATAAAACCAGTGAGGACGGTAAGTGGAAGAGAATGACGGAGAGCAGTGTGACTCTAGTGGAAGAGGAGACGTCCGCTCTGCAGTTCATGAAGAAGAAAATCCACAGTCTCTCTGTAAATGTAGGTTTCACATTGGGCTCCCATGTGTTCTGATTTTTCTGTCACTGTGGCTGTTTTTGGTGCTAAATAACTGTAACTTGTTCACAATAGGTTGAAGCCTTGTCAGTATTTTACACTGAATGACCAGTGACCAGTATTAACATGAAAGTACCAAAAATACTAAATTGCTTATCTAATTCCTGTCATAAATCCAGGGCCGGATTAAGGGAATGGAGGCCCCTGGGCTAAGGGGCCCTCCATTCCCCGCGAGGCCCCCAATGTGAGCCGTCCGCCGCCCCCCACCCCCCGCGAGGACCCCCCCAAGCACTTACCTGTCAGTGCTGTCCTCCGTCCCGGCGCGCTGTAAGCTCCTTACTGAGGAGATCTCGCGAGAGTTCATGAACTCTCGCGAGATATCCTCAGTAAGCAGACTACAGCGCGCCGGGACGGAGGACAGCACTGACAGTACTCAGCAGCATTGATCGGGCTGGGGGCGCCCCCGCCCCCGACCGATCAATAATGCTGCTGAGGAGTTTGAAGGGCCCCCTGGATGCCCGAGGCCCCTGGGCTATAGCCCAGTTAGACCTCGGGTTAATCCGGCCCTGCATAAATCCCACCTTTATTGATCACTAGGTGCTTCCCATTGTAAGACAATAGAACATAAACCCTTCAAAGTTTGAAAGTAATTTCTGTTTGTTTTTGTAATATCGTGTCTCTTTCTGTAGCAGGGTGACGAAGACGCTTTCTTTGTGGCTGATCTAAACGACGTGATACAGAAACATCTGCGATTTCTCCAGGAATTGCCCCAGGTGAGGCCGTTCTATGCTGTGAAGTGTAACAGCAGTGATGAGGTTCTTCAGGTGCTCGCAGCCCTGGGTACAGGATTTGACTGTGCCAGCCAGGTAATGGCAGCCTAGAATACGTAACACATTCGCACTGCGCAGCAGACAGCTCATGTTATCAGTTCTTCATGAAACTGTCACAATGATAAGAGTAATAAGATAGTGGCTGATGTGAGAATACTCACTGACCACACACCTGCCAGCTATAATCATTATCACAGCACTATAACCCTCTGTTTCTGCATTATCCACTTGTTTTCTAGTTGCAGTAACCTGGGATGGATTTCTTTCATTTTTACATCAATTAATTAATTACAGAAAGATTGTTACAAATATGAAAAAGGGGGAAAAGCAAAAGTGGACTGGTATAAATACTGGTAGTGATTAGCGGGATCTTCTCACCTAAAGTTTATGCATACTTGCCTACTTTTGCAGGCAAGGGGTCCGTCGAGGGGCACCGTTAGGCTCCGTTAGGCTCCGCCCCCTGTCAATCTCAGGCAATTTTAGTCAACCGCTGCAGGGGGCGGGGCCACGATGACGCATTTAGCCCCGCTCACGCCATCTTCAACAACGCTGAAATCTGGATCCGGGATTTCTGCCTGCTCTCTCGGGAGTCTGGGAGCACTCCTAAAAATTTGGGAGTCTCCCAGACATTCCAGGAGTAGGCAACTATGAGTTTATGGCGGTGCATTGGTTCTTGTACAGACTTAGTTATAACTAAAGCACATACTGACTCCTTTCTACCTTGGGATAATACTGCAAATCAACCCAGGTTACCAGTTGTGGGGGGAGGGGGCTGGGGGTAAAGTATTATCTGGTTTGGAACAGGAGTCAGGTTAATACCATAGAAATCATGCCTGAACAACCTGTAACTCTCCAAGTGCTGCAAAACTACAAGACCCAGCATGCTTTGCCAACCAATAGACAGGTGATAGTGGGATTTGCAGTTTACTGCCCAGGCTTGATAGAGATCATAGAAGTTTTTGGTAATGGCAACATCCATACATGCTAAAGAGCAGGGTACATTGCAAATGAAGCATGTATTATACAATGGGCGCTCTGCTCTTTATTGATTACAATGGCTGCATTTATCGTACAGAGCAATAATCTCTACAGTGACCAGAGTTCTAGTTGTGTACACCGAGCAGATACACAGCTAGTTAGTAAAGTATTATATCAATACATGGCTCACCCACACAGGTCTATCTAGGCCGGATCTCCGGGGTGCATTCCACACTTATATACTGTTCTCGCTCGCCCGACCATGATCTGCTTCTCTACGGATAAGAAGCCTCAAGTTTAAGTTACATAAAAATTAATATCCAATATTGCTCATGTGCTGTAAGGATTTTTACAGCCCGCAGATGGACTTGCTTATGTCTACCTCGAAATCTGGTCTTTATTAAGTAAATCGGAAATTTTATGCTGAACTAATTGTGCTGAAAATCTGCCCTGTATAATCACCAAGGCCTATTTAAAAAAGTAAAAATATAATGTATTAGACTTTGGACAGAGACAACTGAATCTCCTCATGATTCGTGGCCCGATTTGCTATATTGAGCTATTATATTCAGTGAATGGGCTCACCTATCTGCACAAACATAAAATAGCTGCATTTTCTGCTATATTTTGCTCCTCTGCAATTTTTGGCCCTGCTGGATATGAGTAGAGTGATAATTTTGGGGAGTCCTTATGGACTCCTGGCAGAGTGGGTCACCCTCCCAGGTGCAGCTTCTTTGTTGTGATGTGGCTCGGGCTGTGGTGAGATGATTGAGTCATCAGGCCCCAGCTCTGGTGTGTGAGGATGTGATTGCCATGGTGGGCGGGACCTGATAATGGGAATCGTTTTATCATGGCCTCATCCCCCCACTATGTGATGACTCGAATTGCGTCAATGCACAGTGGGAGGCAGGGCCATGAAGACTCGAATCGCATTATGACATCCCCCATACTTGCCACTTGGATCTTCCCCTCCTGGAGGGTAGGTCCAAAAAAGTAGTAAGTATTATTCATGTGTAAAGTGAGAGAAGGAATCTTGGGTCTGTCTTTTTTATTGTTATTTTTACATATTATATTTATAAGTTGGTTGGAATATTAATGAATTTTCCACATAAAGTACACGTGGAGGGAGGAAGAGGCACCTAACTGAAATTGTAGATCTTATTGTCACGACTGATAGTGGGTGTATGACTGGTAGAAGGTACCTGCTGTTGTTGGCGCAACTCAGAGGAAGGCGCGGAGTCTAACGTGCCCCTGGTATTCACCAGGAACCCCCGCAAGGAAGTATGGACTCCGCTGCAGGGACACGCAGGTCGCGGTCCTTCCTAGAGTCCACAGCGAGATACAAGGGGGTGTCAGACAGGCCGGTTCAGCAACGTTCAGGTAGAGGAGGTACAAAGGGAAATCCAGAAGAATGGTGAGGCAAGCCGAGTCGGTAACCTTCAGGGAGCGCAGTACAAAGGCAGAATCCAGATAGGGGTGGTCAAACGGTCTGGGTCAAAAGGGTCACAAGCAGCACGAGGAATGTCAGGAACAATATAGCAACTGGTACACACAAACGCTGGAGGCAGGAAGACCTGATACTCTGGCACTGATTAGAGGACAGGAAGAGGTTTAAATAATGTGGGGATCCAATCAGCATCAGCGCTGCAGCGCTGTCATGCCTGCCGCCGGGAATCACATAGCGTCCCGTTGCCTAGCAACGGGGCGCGTCATACTGCTAGGAGATGGCTGGCAGGGGGGAATCCGGAAGTGATGCGTCTGGTTGCCTAGCAACCAGACGCGCGGTCAGACAGTCAGGCGGCCGTGCGGACGGCGCCTGACAGTATACCCTCCTCTTCCTCCTCCTGTTTGAAGGAACTTTTTGAGAATTCTAGGAGCGTGAAGGTCCTGCTTGTCCACCCATGATCTCTCCTCTGGGCCAAATCCTTTCCAATGGACCAGAAATTGCTGTTTGCCACGAAGAATGCGAGAGGCCAAGATCCGACTGACTTCGAATTCAGTTCCAGAAGAGGTTTGTATTGGTGGGGGACGACCGGGAGGTCGATAGAATTTATTGAGTACCAGTGGTCGTAGTAATGAGACATGAAAAGTATTATGACATCTCAGAGAAGGAGGAAGTTTCAATTTGAAGCATACAGGATTAATGACTTGCATGATGGTGTACGGGCCAATAAATCGAGGAGCCATCTTCATAGAAGGAATTTTTAGTCTTAGGTCCAGGGTGGATAGCCATACTTGGTCTCCCACCTTTAAGAGAGGAGTGGCCCTCCGATGACGATCTGCAAAGATTTTGTGATGCTGAGTAGCCTTGAGTAAAGCCGTCTTAGTCTTAGCCCAAATGAGAGAAAATTCCCGATAAAAAGTATCTACGGCTGGAACCGGTGAAGAGGACACTGGAAAAGGATCCGGAAACACAGGGTGACTTCCGTATACAATAAAGAACGGAGAGAATCCGGTAGACTCATGAATGTGTTGATTATGGGAGAACTCCGCCCAAGGAAGGAATTGAGACCATTTATTCTGGTTGTCGGAGGTAAAACAGCGGAGGAATGTCTCGAGATCCTGATTGATTCGCTCCGTCTGTCCGTTGGTTTGCGGATGGTATCCCGAAGAGAATTTCAATTCTATGTTTAATCTCTTACAAAAGGTTCTCCAAAACTGGGATGTGAATTGGACTCCGCGATCCGAAATGATCTCCTTCGGGCAACCATGTAGTCTGAATATCTCCTTGATAAAGATATCTGCCAGACGACTGGCCGTGGGCAGTCCAGTTAGAGGAATAAAATGTGCCATCTTCGAAAATCGATCAATAACCACCCAGATAGTGGTAAACCCTGCACTGAGGGGTAGGTCTGTGATAAAATCCATGGCCACACTTTCCCAAGGAGCATCGGGGATAGGGAGTGGACGAAGAAGGCCTGCCGGGACTCTTCTACAAGTTTTGTGTTGAGCACAAGTAGTGCAGGAAGCAATAAATCTCTCAACATCGGCACGTACATTAGGCCACCAGAAGCGTCGGCAAAGCAGCGATGTTGTCTTCTTTATTCCAGCATGGCCGGCAATGCGGGATGAATGAGCCCACTGCAGGGTCTTGAACCGGAGATGGGGTTCCACGAATGACCGGCCTGGAGGAGGAGAGGACGTTTTGGTCCTAGTAAGGGCTACGATATTAGAAGGATCAATAATATGCTGAGGAACCAACGGTCTTAAACAATCGGAATCGTCAAATGAGCGAGATAATGCATCGGCACGTCCATTCTTGGCTCCCGGGCAGAATGTGAGCTTCATGTTAAATCGAGCAAAGAAGGATGCCCAGCGGGCTTGCCGAGGATTAAGGCAACGAGCCTCTTGAATGAACACTAGGTTCCGATGGTCGGTAAACACAGTAACAGGAAATATAGCCCCCTCCAACAGATGTCGCCACTCCTCCAGAGCCGCCTTGATGGCCAGTAACTCCTTGTCCCCTATTCCATAATTACATTCGCTGGGAAGAAATCGTCTGGAGAAAAACCCACACGGGTTGTGTGAGCCAGCCGGAGACTCTTGAAAAAGCACCGCCCCAATGCCTACTGAGGATGCATCTACCTCTAAGAAAAAAGGTCATTCTTGATCTGGCTGGGACAGAACTGGGGCTGAAGAAAATGCTTTCTTTAACGTTATGAAGGCAGACATGGCCTCCGAAGACCAAACCCTGGGGTTGGCAGTCTTCCTGGTTAAAGCTGTAATGGGGGCTATAATGGTGGAGAATCCCTGAATAAATTGGCGATAATAGTTTGCAAAGCCGATGAACCTTTGAATAGCTTTAAGGCCTTGTGGCTGAGGCCAGTCCAGAATAGCTGAGACCTTGGTGGGATCCATACAAAGACCTTGACCCGACACGATGAAACCAAGAAAAGGTACCTGGCTAATCTCAAACACACATTTTTCCAGCTTGCAGTAGAGGTGATGTTTCCGAAGTCTACGTAAGACCTCCTTTACTTGTTCCCGATGAGTCTTCAGATCTTTAGAAAATATTAATATATCGTCTAAATACACTACCACAGAAGTGTATAACAGGTCATGAAAGATATCGTTAACAAAGGTTTGGAAGATGGCTGGGGCGTTGCAGAGGCCGAAGGGCATCACCAGGTACTCGAAATGTCCATCTCTGGTGTTAATGGCCGTTTTCCATTCGTCTCCTTCTTTGATGCAAATTAAATTATAGGCCCCACGGAGATCTAGTTTGGAAAAGATTTGAGATCCACTGAGTTTGTCAAAGAGGTCGGAGATGAGAGGTAGTGGATATCGATTTTTGACAGTGATGCGGTTGAGAGGACGATAATCAATACAAGGCCGAAGAGACCCATCCTTCTTCTTAACAAAAAAAAACCCTGCACCCGCTGGGGAAGTAGATTTGCGGATAAATCCCCGTTTCAGGTTTTCTGAAATATATTGAGACATGGCTGACGTCTCTGGACGAGATAAAGGGTAGGTCCTCCCTTTGGGTATGGGTTGGTCAGGAGATAAAACAATAGCGCAATCCCAGGGACGATGAGGAGGCAAGATCTCCGCTTCCACTTTACTGAATACATCTTGGAATTCCATATAGGCCTCAGGAAGGTGGGTTAGCTCGGAATGAGCCATTACTTGACATTTTGGAGGCAAGACTCTAGACAGACATTCAAAGCGACATCCTACACCCCACGACATAACTTGAGCGTGGTCCCAATCCATCTGAGGAGAATGTTTTCTCAGCCATGGTAGCCCCAAGATGAGGGGGTTAATGGACCTCGGCAACACCAAAAGTTGGATCATTTCGCTATGAAGTACTCCTACCCTCAACCGAACAGGAGAAGTCACGGAGGAGATGGAGCCGTGAGTGACACGACTTCCGTCGACTGCCGTCAGAGATAACGGTTGGGGCAATGGGTTTAGAGGTATTTGGAGCTGCGAAGCTAGATCCGCCGAAATGAAGTTCCCGGAGGAGCCGGAGTCCACAAAGGCCGTGGTGGAAAAGGTACCCTTGGGGGTGCTCAGGATGACAGCCATCTGAAATTCTGGGGAATTTTCTTTAGAATAGGGAGCAACTGTGGATTCTCCTAAAACGGCCTCCCCGCCACCGTTTAGGAGGAAGAGTTTCCCGGTTTCTTGGGACAAACTCTTAGCAGGTGTCCCGGATCTCCACAATACAGACACAGGCGTTGTTTGAAGCGTCTCTCCCTCTCTTCAAGGGATAATTTAGAGCGTCCTACTTGCATTGGTTCGTCCACTGGCAGGATGGGATTTTGGAACTGGGGTGCTAGCCGTGGTATGAACCGTTTGCCAGGAGAGCGTTCCTGCGTGCGCTCTTGGTAGCGCAAATCCACCTTGATGCACATGGAGATGAGAGAATCTAACTCAGCCGGGAGTTCTCTGGAAATTAACTCATCCTTAATCCGGTCCACCAGACCTTGCCAAAAGGTTGCCACCAGTGCTTCGTTATTCCATTTTAACTCGGAGGCCAGGGTTCGAAATTGAACTGCGTATTGCCCCACGGACAGGTCACCTTGGCGGAGGTTTAACAAGCTGGTAGCTGCAGAAGCAACTCTTCCGGGATCATCGAAGACTTTCCTGAAAGCTTCAATGAAAGAGTTGGAGTTATTAAGAAGTGGACCCCCTTGTTCCCATAAAGGTGAGGCCCAGGCAAGGGCTTGACCACTGAGGAGGGAGATGAGAAAAGCTACTTTGGTGCGTTCTGAAGAAAAGGCCCCTGGGTTGCACTCAAATTGGATGGCACATTGGTTCAGAAAGCCCCTGCACTTCTTGGGATCACCGTCAAACTTTTCGGGTGTCGGGATGCGTACACCGGAGGCCGCTGTAGAGACCGTAACCACACTGGATGCTGTGGATGCCGCAGAGGTTATGGCTGGTGTAGCGGGTGCAGCATTCTGAAATGTATCGAAGCGGGTAGCAATCCCTTGGACACATTGTAGAAGATGCGCTTGGGCTGCTTCTTGTTGCTCCACTCGTTGAGCCAAATGCAGGAGTAGGTCACGAGCAGACGGTTCACCAGACCCCTCCGTTGTCATGGCCAGAGTATACTGTCACGACTGATAGTGGGTGTATGACTGGTAGAAGGTACCTGCTGTTGTTGGCGCAACTCAGAGGAAGGCGCGGAGTCTAACGTGCCCCTGGTATTCACCAGGAACCCCCGCAAGGAAGTATGGACTCCGCTGCAGGGACACGCAGGTCGCGGTTCTTCCTAGAGTCCACAGCGAGATACAAGGGGGTGTCAGACAGGCCGGTTCAGCAACGTTCAGGTAGAGGAGGTACAAAGGGAAATCCAGAAGAATGGTGAGGCAAGCCGAGTCGGTAACCTTCAGGGAGCGCAGTACAAAGGCAGAATCCAGATAGGGGTGGTCAAACGGTCCGGGTCAAAAGGGTCACAAGCAGCACGAGGAATGTCAGGAACAATATAGCAACTGGTACACACAAACGCTGGAGGCAGGAAGACCTGATACTCTGGCACTGATTAGAGGACAGGAAGAGGTTTAAATAATGTGGGGATCCAATCAGCATCAGCGCTGCAGCGCTGTCATGCCTGCCGCCGGGAATCACATAGCGTCCCGTTGCCTAGCAACGGGGCGCGTCATACTGCTAGGAGATGGCTGGCAGGGGGGAATCCGGAAGTGATGCGTCTGGTTGCCAGACAGTCAGGCGGCCGTGCGGACGGCGCCTGACACTTATGCTCGATCTCTGCCTTTAAGGGGCATAAAAAACAAATCGTAAAACATTTCAAGGAACCAAAGCTTTAATTTCAAGCTACAGACACAGGTTTTAGAAATGATCACTATGTAGATTTTCTTACTTCATTGCTGTAATTTGCAAATCATTTGGTCGACAATTAGACCTCTCTAGAACAATGATATTTTAAGCCTCTAAAATGAAAATATTTTGAAAGTTTTTATCACAATATTTCAGGCACTTTTTGACCATCACATTATTTTGTCCTCAGGCTGAGATAAAGATGATATTAGGAATGGGAGTACCTGCCACTGACATTATCTATGCAAACCCCTTCAAACAGCCGTCCCACATCAGATATGCAGCCAAGCATGGAGTCAACAAGATGACGTTTGACTGTGAGAGCGAACTGGTGAAAATCGCAAAGAATCATCCATCTGCTGAGTAAGTAACAGTCTAGAAACAGCTTTTCTGGAAGATGTCCCATCCTCACACAAGATGCCACCCCCACAAATAAAATAATAATCTTGATAAATGAACGCTCATTCTACCACAATAGAAAGATTATCCCTGCTCCAATCATTTAGACATCATGGGATTCCTCATCTGCTGATGTTTTATTGTAGTCTTTACATTGGCGTCACATAACTTCCACAATAAATGTCAGTGTTGAGCCTTGCCTGCAAATCCCACCAGAACTCTTGTCACACATTTTTGTGATTAACAACAAATTGAAGGAGTTTTCAAACTTCATCAAATAAATAACCAACTCCCCTCTTCCATTCCTAATTATAGTTCTTTGGTGTAGGTGTCTCCCCTGGGACTCCACCAGTAACACCTGATAAATGGTGTTACCCCACATTCAAATATAACCAGAACCTTCCTTTGGTTCTCACTATAGTAGGAGAGATCTGACACATCTCCTCTAAATGAAAGCCTAAGAGCGATTGTGTTGGATCTCTCCTGCTACAGAAAGAGCTGAGCGATACCGTACGTGATTGGCAGGGGTCCTGGTTCTGAGAACTTTGAACTTCAGTGAATAGTGCAAATGTTGAGGAACCCCAACCAAAGTACTATTATTGTAAAGGGATGTTGGGGATTTGTTTGAAGGTGTAGTAAATTTTATTCAAGATTACTACTAGAATAATAGATCTGAATTTGCCCACGGTTTTGTTCTACTTCAGTCTTCCGTCTCCGTATTTAATTAACCATCTCCATGGTGCCCTTGCCACCCCTGCCCACTTCCTTTCAAAAGCTGAATTTCCAGGTTGGGCCAGCCAGTCATAATACAATACGGATAAGGATAATGAGGGTGCCAGTAAACAACTGTATGGAGATGTAGAGGCTGAAATCAGAGTTTTAAGAGGACTAAACAAAGCTGGACGAAGCCATCGGATCTAAAAGAAAATAACATTATGTTAAAATAAATGTTTTGTTTGACAGATATGATAATATGTTACATATAATTTTTCTTTAATGTGTGTAGTTCCCTCTACACAACTGTATACGTCAATCCTCCACTTAAGTCGTCAATTATCTCCATGATGCTATATTCACACGAGCCCACTTCCTTCCTGTATTACAGTTGACTATCATAGTTGGGTCAGTCAAAAAGGTACAATAAGGAAGAGGTGTTTCAAAGATTGCACGTGGATAGATGTCGTGGTTGAAAACAGTGAGGCTGGCAAGGAATAGACAGAGCTGGATGATGCAGCAGGATTTACATGGAAGTAATTTTAATAACATATTAGTTTTGTTTTGATAGGGGTGGTAAATCATAAGGCAGAATTCCATTTAGCTTAGACATTCTCTTAAATAGTACCTTGCTCTTGCAGCCCAGATGACTGTTCAATTTGTTAATGTCCTTCCTGTCCAGGATGATCCTACGCATTAGCACTGATGATATTGGAGCAATGGGTTGTCTCAGCAAGAAGTTTGGTGCCCCTTTAGAGATATGTGAACACCTCCTGAAAGTAGCCAAGAGTCTGCATTTAATGGTAACTGGTGTCAGGTAAGATGTATATAACATTGTTCTGATGGTGGAGAGTACAGTGGATGAGCAATAACCAGTCTAAAATGAAGTGACCTTAAGAAACAAGTGGTGGAAAGAGTAACTGAGCTCAGAGGTGAGACCCCCAGCAGCCACAGGGCCCCCATGATGGAACGAGAATTATTTAACACAGCTAATCAAACCATAATAATGGCCATTATTAATGGAAATGGTCCAAAATCTCCAGATATGGATCATTGGGAGCAGGGGGGCTATTACCAATAAACTAGTCGCATGAGATTTAGGAAAATTTGTGGGTCTTGTTATTCAAATATGCAGAGATATTTCCTATGGACGACAAATACAATATTTTATTGAAAGTTGCCGTCTGGAGGAGGGAATCAGGATTTTTCCAGTGTTTTGCCTCCAAGCATGCATATGGCTGCATTAAAGATCTGCACAGTGAGTTTTTCTGACTAAGTAGCTCCAGGGGTGCACCGAGGAGAAAAGACCATGGACAATTAGAAATCGGAACATTACTGATATCACACCAAACAGAGCAATCTTTAGTCAAGACCACCAAATATGAAGGAAAGACTCCACCCCACCACATTCTCTCCAACATTGCTCAGAGGCCGTACTGTAGATCCTTTTTAACCGTGAAGGAACCAGATCAGATACCACCTAAAGTATATTTTATAGGCATTCTCCTTTACCAGGGAAGAAATAGAGGTTTTGGATGCCCTTTCACTCTCTGTTGTCCAGTTGTCCTCCTCTAGTGGTCTGCCATTTATCAGGGTCCCCTCATGTACAGGGGTAGAAGTCTGTTTAGAGGAGATGACAAGATTATAAATGATGAAGATAATGCATTTCTGAAGAAGGTTGTGAATGCAGAGAGACTTGTGTGGATGTAGAGATCTCACAATATCGGGCTTTGAAAGTGAAATGATAAAGTACGTCACCTGCAGGTATGCAAATGGCCTGAAGGTAGAAAATTGAAATTGTTCCTATAGGATCACCCGTGGATTGCATTGGACAAAGCTAAGACACTCCAACCAATTATTTGGCAAGGAGGTTAACCCCTACATCACCCATCACTTTCCTCATACTTTAATTGAGTTATGTTATGTGCAACATAGAAACTTAGCAGAAATTATCTTTAACTAACAATTTAGCTTTAGATTGTAAGCTCTCATGAGCAGGGAGCTCTTCTCTCCTGTTCCTCCTATTTTCATTATCTATCACTTCTTCTCGCCAGGTACATTTTTCACCTCCGCCTTGGGCTCTCTGCCCTTGACCTCACTCCTCCACTGGAGCCTCTATCAGTAGTTCTGATACTGTTATTCGTACCCCCGCTCACGGGCACAGGTCTCATTGAATAGATGCCTTGCACCCCATTGGCCATTTAGGCTATTATTAGCTGTGCTGAGATTTGTATTGTTATTTGTTTACTGTATTGTCCTGTAATACCATGTACTGTTTTATAGTTTGATCTCTGCACGGCTCTGCGGACCATTTGTGGTGTCCTATATATAAAGGATAATACTAATTGGCTAAGAGCTATTTAGGTAATAAAAGAAAAGTGCGTGTCTCACTACCTTCTGTGGTATATTCATCTTTCTGCAGTTTCCATCATTTTTATGGCTCCATTAACCCCCAGAGTTTTCATCGGTGTATTGGGAATGCCAGACTTCTGTTTGACATTGGAAACACATTGGGGCACAAGATGAAAGTCTTGGATATTGGAGGTGGGTTTCCTGGTGATCCTAATTTCCAACCAAGATTTGAGGAGGTGAGATTAACAGATATTGACTAATGTAAATTGATAGATATGAAAAGAGAACAATAAGACTTATTTATTTGAAGATGTACAGTTAATTGTTTTTTTGTGGAATCTTTAGAAAACACATTTGTGCATTTTCAAGGTCTGCACTGATCTATACTTAATTGGTCCAAAACGATTCTTAGGCTGGGTACACATTACAGAAAAGCTCTCCCGTTGTGTTTTATCAACAACTGAAAAAAAGAATTACCCATCAGCATGGCGATATACATATCGTACATATAGTACACTCTATATATGGTTTACAAGACTTACCTTCAGATCTGTGCTCTTCATCTGTCATAACCATCGGCTGAAATGATTGTCTCTCTGCACACTCCGTGGAGATCTGTGGACACCATTGCTCGTGAGTACATAAAAATTGCAGAACTGGAACAAGATTATTCCATCGTTGAATGAGATACTTAGTTCGGTTTAAGAATCAAATTGAAACAATATTGTCACTCACCGGACTTCTAGACCTAGAGTTAGGCCAATTGCCCCTCTGCTGGCGCTCGTCTTGATTGAGTTTCTGCGCATGTGCAAACCTAGAGGGTCCTTTATAACTTTCCCTTTATTGGTATTGGCTATCCATTAGCATTTCCCTATTTAAAGCACCTCTGACCCCTCCTTAATTGTCTGATCTTGATTCTCACCTCCTCGTGTCAGCTGTGTACTCTGTTCCTGTGGCTGCAGTTACTCTCAGCGTTCCTGCCTCATTGCACTGGTCTTTGACTTTTCTACCTGCTTCTCACCTGTAGGCCGGATACCTCTCAGTCACATCCGTGGTAAACCTGCCTCCAGCTGTATGCTGTAGTGACCGCTGCCTCTCACCTGTTGGCCGGATACCTCTCAGCCACATCCGTAATAACCTGCCCCCGCTGTATGCTGTAGTGACCGCTGCTTCTCACCTGTTGGCTGGATACTTCTCAGCCACCTCTGAGGTAAACCTGCCTCACGCTGTATGCTGTAGTGACCGCTGCTTCTCACCTGTTGGCCGGATACTTCTCAGCCACCTCCGTGGTAAACCTGCCTCACGCTGTATGCTGTAGTGACCGCTGCTTCTCACCTGTTGGCCGGATACCTCTCAGCCACATCCGTAATAACCTGCCTCCCGCTGTATGCTGTAGTGACCGCTGCCTCTCACCTGTTGGCCGGATACCTCTCAGACACATCCGTAATAACCTGCCTCCCGCTGTATGCTGTAGTGACCGCTGCTTCTCACCTGTTGGCCGGATACTTCTCAGCCACCTCCGTGGTAAACCTGCCTTCCGCTGTATGCTGTAGTGACCGCTGCTTCTCACCTGTTGGCCAGATACTTCTCAGCCACCTCCGTGGTAAACCTGCCTCACGCTGTATGCTGTAGTGACCGCTGCTTCTCACCTGTTGGCCGGATACTTCTCAGCCACCTCCGTGGTAAACCTGCCTCACGCTGTAAGCTGTAGTGACCGCTGCTTCTCACCTGTTGGCCGGATACTTCTCAGCCACCTCCGTGGTAAACCTGCCTCACGCTGTATGCTGTAGTGACCGCTGCTTCTCACCTGTTGGCCAGATACTTCTCAGCCACCTCCGTGGTAAACCTGCCTCACGCTGTATGCTGTAGTGACCGCTGCTTCTCACCTGTGGGCTGGATACTTCTCAGCCACCTCTGTGGTAAACCTGCCTCACGCTGTATGCTGTAGTGACCGCTGCTTCTCACCTGTTGGCCAGATACTTCTCAGCCACCTCCGTGGTAAACCTGCCTCACGCTGTATGCTGTAGTGACCGCTGCTTCTCACCTGTTGGCCGGATACTTCTCAGCCACCTCCGTGGTAAACCTGCCTCCCGCTGTATGCTGTAGTGACCGCTGCTTCTCACCTGTTGGCCGGATACCTCTCAGCCACATCCGTAATAACCTGCCTCCCGCTGTATGCTGTAGTGACCGCTGCTTCTCACCTGTTGGCCGGATACTTCTCAGCCACCTCCGTGGTAAACCTGCCTCACGCTGTATGCTGTAGTGACCGCTGCTTCTCACCTGTTGGCCAGATACTTCTCAGCCACCTCCGTGGTAAACCTGCCTCACGCTGTATGCTGTAGTGACCGCTGCTACTCACCTGTTGGCCGGATACTTCTCGGCCACCTCCGTGGTAAACCTGCCTCACGCTGTATGCTGTAGTGACCGCTGCTTCTCACCTGTTGGCCAGATATTTCTCAGCCACCTCCGTGGTAAAGCTGCCTCCCGCTGTATGCTGTAGTGACCGCTGCTTCTCACCTGTTGGCCAGATACTTCTCAGCCATCTCCGTGGTAAACCTGCCTCACGCTGTATGCTGTAGTGACCGCTGCTTCTCACCTGTTGGCCGGATACTTCTCAGCCACCTCCGTGGTAAACCTGCCTCACGCTGTATGCTGTAGTGACCGCTGCACCTCACCTGTTGGCCGGATACTTCTCAGCCACCTCCGTGGTAAACCTGCCTCACGCTGTATGCTGTAGTGACCGCTGCTTCTCACCTGTTGGCCAGATATTTCTCAGCCACCTCCGTGGTAAACCTGCCTCCCTTTGTATGCTGTAGTGACCGCTGCTTCTCACCTGTGGGCTGGATACTTCTCAGCCACCTCTGTGGTAAACCTGCCTATCGCTGTAAGCTGTAGTGACCGCTGCTTCTCACCTGTTGTCTGGATACTTCTCAGCCACCTCTGTGGAAAACCTGCCTCCTGCTGTATGCTATAGTGACCGCTCCATCTCACCTGTTGGCCAGATATTTCTCAGCCACCTCCGTGGTAAACCTGCCTCCCTTTGTATGCTGTAGTGACCGCTGCTTCTCACCTGTGGGCTGGATACTTCTCAGCCACCTCTGTGGTAAACCTGCCTATCGCTGTAAGCTGTAGTGACCGCTGCTTCTCACCTGTTGGCTGGATACTTCTCAGCCACCTCTGTGGAAAACCTGCCTCCTGCTGTATGCTGTAGTGACCGCTCCATCTCACCTGTGGGCCGGATACTTCTCAGCCACCTCTGTGGTAAACCTGCCTCCTGCTGTATGCTGTAGTGACCGCTGCTTCTCACCTGTTGGCCGGATACTTCTCAGCCACCTCCGTATTAAACCTGCCTCACGCTGTATGCTGTAGTGACCGCTGCTTCTCACCTGTTGGTCGGATACTTCTCAGCCACCTCCGTGGTAAACCTGCCTCACGCTGTATGCTGTAGTGACCGCTGCTTCTCACCTGTTGGCCAGATATTTCTCAGCCACCTCCGTGGTAAACCTGCCTTCCGCTGTATGCTGTAGTGACCGCTGCTTCTCACCTGTGGGCTGGATACTTCTCAGCCACCTCGGTGGTAAAACCTGCCTATCGCTGTAAGCTGTAGTGACCGCTGCTTCTCACCTGTTGGCTGGATACTTCTCAGCCACCTCCGTGGTAAACCTGCCTCACGCTGTATGCTGTAGTGACCGCTGCTTCAAACCTGTTGGCCGGATACTTCTCAGCCACCTCTGTGGTAAACCTGCCTCACGCTGTATGCTGTAGTGACCGCTGCTTCTCACCTGTGGGCTGGATACTTCTCAGCCACCTCTGTGGTAAACCTGCCTATCGCTGTAAGCTGTAGTGACCGCTGCTTCTCACCTGTTGGCCGGATACTTCTCAGCCACCTCTGTGGAAAAGTTGCCTCCTGCTGTATGCTATAGTGACCGCTGCTTCTCACCTGTTGGCCGGATACTTCTCAGCCACCTCTGTGGAAAACCTGCCTCCTGCTGTATGCTATAGTGACTGCTGCTTCTCACCTGTTGGCCGGATACTTCTCAGCCATCTCTGTGGTAAACCTACCTCCTGCTGTATGCTGTAGTGACTGCTGCACCTCACCTGTGGGCCGGATACTTCTCAGCCACCTCCGTGGTAAACCTGCCTCATGCTGTAAGCTGTAGTGACCGCTGCTTCTCACCTGTTGGCTGGATACTTCTCAGCCACCTCCATGGTAAACCTGCCTCACGCTGTAAGCTGTAGTGACCGCTGCTTCTCACCTGTTGGCCGGATACTTCTCAGCCACCTCCATGGTAAACCTGCCTCACGCTGTAAGTTGTAGTGACCGCTGCTTCTCACCTGTTGGCTGGATACTTCTCAGCCACCTCTGTGGTAAACCTGCCTCCTGCTGTATGCTGTAGTGACCGCTCCATCTCACCTGGGGGCCGGATACTTCTCAGCCACCTCCGTGGTAAACCTGCCTCCTGCTGTATGCTATTGTGACCGCTGCTTCTCACCTGTTGGTCGGATACTTCTCAGCCACCTCCGTGGTAAACCTGCCTCCTGCTGTAAGCTGTAGTGACCGCTGCTTCTCACCTGTTGGCCAGATACTTCTCAGCCACCTCTGTGGTAAACCTGCCTCACGCTGTATGCTGTAGTGACCGCTCCATCTCACCTGTGGGCTGGATACTTCTCAGCCACCTCCGTGGTAAACCTGCCTCCAGCTGTATGCTGTAGTGACCGCTCCATCTCACCTGTTGGCCGCATACTTCTCAGCCACCTCTGTGGTAAACCTGCCTCACGCTGTATGCTGTAGTGACCGCTCCATCTCACCTGTGGGCTGGATACTTCTCAGCCACCTCTGTGGTAAACCTGCCTCACGCTGTATGCTGTAGTGACTGCTGCACCTCACCTGTGGGCTGGATACTTCTCAGCCACCTCTGTGGAAAACTTGCCTCCTGCTGTATGCTTTAGTGACTGCTGCTTCTCAACTGTTGGCCGGATACTTCTCAGCCACCTCTGTGGTAAACCTGCCTCACGCTGTATGCTGTAGTGACCGCTGCTTCTCACCTGTTGGCCGGATACTTCTCAGCCACATCCGTGGTAAACCTGCCTCACGCTGTAAGCTGTAGTGACCGCTGCTTCTCACCTGTTGGCCGGATACTTCTCAGCCACATCCGTGGTAAACCTGCCTCACGCTGTATGCTGTAGTGACCGCTGCTTCTCACCTGTTGGCCGGATACTTCTCAGCCACCTCCGTGGTAAACCTGCCTCACGCTGTATGCTGTAGTGATCGCTGCTTCTCACCTGTTGGCCGGATACTTCTCAGCCACCTCTGTGGTAAACCTGCCTCACGCTGTATGCTGTAGTGACCGCTGCTTCTCACCTGTTGGCCAGATACTTCTCAGCCACATCCGTGGTAAACCTGCCTCACGCTGTATGCTGTAGTGACCGCTGCTTCTCACCTGTTGGCCGGATACTTCTCAGCCACCTCCGTGGTAAACCTGCCTCCAGCTGTATGCTGTAGTGACCGCTGCTTCTCACCTGTTGGCCGGATACTTCTCAGCCACCTCTGTGGTAAACCTGCCTCACGCTGTATGCTGTAGTGACCACTCCATCTCACCTGTTGGCCGGATACTTTTCAGCCACCTCCGTGGTAAACCTGCCTCACGCTGTATGCTGTAGTGACCGCTGCTTCTCACCTGTTGGCCGGATACTTCTCAGCCACCTCCGTGGTAAACCACTCATTGACTTTTGTTATATTATCGTTTCTCTAACTATTCGCTGGCCGTCTCTCATTCTGTCAGTAGTAAAACTACCTCTGACCGATCACCACAGCCCGTGCTATAACTCTCCTTTTGGACTGTCTCTGTTAGCCTCAAATGGGATAACATTACCTCTTTTTGTTTATCTCATAGCATCTGTCTCATCTCTCCTCCTGGCCGGACAGTTGTTGCTACAACCATCATATATATATATATATACAATTGCTCTCCTGTGTATCCTCGCATCCTTATCATTGTCTATCTCTATATTTAGCTGTACTCCGTTGCTCTGCTGCACTCTCTTGAGGGCAGCGACCTGCGTTGTGACGCCGCAAAAACCCAAACCCTCTTGTGGGGGTCTCTGGAGAAGACCAGTCGCTACGTTAGACTCCGCGCCTCGAAAGTAGTGATAACAACTGGCAGAACACTGGGTCAAGAACTCTAGTGACCGTGACAAATATAATGTGCTTTGGAATGATAATCTTTCAACATTGCAGTGTACGCAGCAGCTCTCTCTCGGGTTGTTTTTATTTTATTTTTTGGGGGTCGGGGGGGAACCAGCTATAGTAACACCAGAGAGAGACCAAGAAATCATCCAGCCCCCTATTCTAGACCACAGGCACCTACAAAACATCATTATCAGCTATTTATATTGCGCTACTAATTCTGCAGCGCTGTACAGAGAACTCACTCACATCAGTCCCTGCCCCATTGGAGATTACAGTCTAAATTCCCTAACACACACACACAGACAGAGAGAGATTAGGGTCAATTTAATAGCTGCCAATTAACCAACTAGTATGTTTTTGGAATGAGGGAGGAAACCAGAACACCCAGAGGAAACCAACGCAAACACTGGGAGAACATACAAACTCCACACAGATAAGGCCATGGACATTTATTAGTAGAGACGTGGTGTGCTAAAGCTTTTCTTAATTTTACTATCAAAATATATTTCTGTATATCAACCAATATTTAAGAGGTGTAGGATGTAAGTAACACTTTAAACATTAAAAGACACTGAACACGAGGTATATACCTTGGTAGCTAAGGTCATCCGAACTCCGATCCCTAATACTCCAGAAGTAGCACTTCTACACTTTTTTCCTCCACAAGTTTTATTGGGGGATCGATATGTCATAGGCCACATTTTTATAGCTACCCGTGCAGTGATAGCCCAAGCATGGAAATCAACTACGTTACCCTCCATATCTAAAATAATCTCTAAGGTCCAGCTAAGCTGTGACATGGAAACCATGGGAGTACCATACACCTCTTCTGCCTCCTCTCCCCACATCATATGGTTTGATTGGAATCGATTTGTCTCCAAAACGTCAGTTTAATCAACCGCTTTGAGGCCCCCTCACAATTTGTCACAGTAATATCTGGAAGTGGTTACCCAGGCTATATATTCAACAATTGGTAATTTGTTACGATGTTGGGATTTGTACATTTTTTGATGCTATTGACATGTATTGATTTGTACTGCCTCCCTTTCTCCTCCCCTCCTCCCCCTACCTTCCCCCTCTCCCCCTTTGTTCTTTAAAATGTGTACTTTTTCTTTTTTGTGTGTACCCTGTAATTAAAAGCCTTAATAAAAATCATTATTTGAAAAAAAAAAAAAGACACTGAACACAATGAATACATAGTTCGTAAGAGGGTAAATGTGCTAAGAGTTACCTCCGACCCACTTAACCTCGCTACTACAGGCACATTGAAACTGTAGGCCACACATGCTTACAGAACGGGACTGTTGAGTGCTGAAATGTGAAGAAATTGTCTGTCCTTGGCTGCAGTACTCACTACAGAGTTCCATACTGCTTCTGGCACAGGAACTGTTCATTGGGAGCTCCATGGATTCCTTTTATATGGGTTGCACATAATCCTCAGATCACCATGTGCTATGCCAAAAATCATGTGGGGTGGTGCAAAGCACACAGCATTGGACTGTAGAATATTGGATATGAGTTCTCTGGAGTGATGAATCACATTTCACCATCTGGCAGACAGATGAATATTGGCTTGGCGGATTCCAGGCAAACACTTCCTACACTAATGCATTCTGGTGGAGGAGGAATAATGGTCTAGGGCTCTTTTTCATCATTTGGCCTTAGTCAGTGAAGATAAATTTGCAATGACATTCTAGAGACATTCTAGATAATTGTATGCTTCCAAATTTGTGGCAACAATTTGTAGAAGACTCTTTCCTGTTTCAGCATGAAAATGCCCACAAAGCGAAGTTCATCAAAAAGTAGGTTCCCAAGTTTGGTGTGGAAGAACTTGACCGACCTGCACAGAGCCCTGACTTCAACCCCATCGAACAGTTTTGGGATGATTTGCAACGCTTACAGTGAGCCAAGCCTTATCACCTAACATCGGTGCCTAATCTCTAGTGGCTGAATTGGTGCAAACCTCTGCAGCCAAGTTCCAAGATCTAGTTGAAAGGCTTTCCAAAGATTAGAGACTGATATATCAGCTAAGAGAGGACCAACTACATATTAATGCCCATGGTTTTGTAATGAGATGTTCAACAAGCACATATGGATGTTATGTTTGGGTGTCCACATACTGTTGGCCATGTAGTGTATATAGGGATAGCGTATGTTGGCAGCTCAGAAGCTCATGGTTCAGATGACATTTAATTTTCTTTTCCCAGTTTACAGCTGTGATAGTTGAATCATTGGATCAGTATTTTCCCAGTAAAGAGGACGTAGAAATCATTGCAGAGCCCGGGAGATATTATGTGTTCTCTGCTTTTACTCTTGCCACCAATATAAACACAAAGAAAGAGGATTATGGGAAAGGTGAGTAAGTAGAATTACTATGTATGTGTGTGTATATATGTGTGTGTGTATATACTGAGTATTCACTCAAGTTATACTTTCACCATTCATCTGAAACCCACTTTGATGATATTTATCTTCTCTTTGCTTGAGTTTAATGATTTCCATGGAACAACTACCATTTCTGGAACTAACAGTTACTCATATGCTTTGTGGAAAGCCTACATAATGATCTCTTAGTGTCGGAGAAGGGTGAAATCCACACTACTAGAAGTAACCGTCGGCTCCTGTTTGGGAGTTTGCCACAATCATGATATAAAGCCAACTCTTCTATATAGCAATGGACCAGACTCTGACACCAAGTGGTCCTTAGGGGTGACTATGACAGGAGCCAACCAAAGTAATAGCGTGGGGATATGGGAAGTGGTAAATGACAAGGCTAGAAAGTGGAAAACCCCTTTAATGTGGAACTTACATAGTTGTTATGTGTGGGGTTTTCATGTACGTTTTAACAATTTTTAATGTAATAAAGAATTACAAATTAATGCTCTTCTAACATGAAAGTCAATTTAGAAATGTGTTTGCAATCAATTCAGAAAACAATTTATGTACAATTTTGTTTTAATTTCTTTAAGGGCTTCTTTCAAGATAATTATATAGATGTGGATAAATGATTTTACAATAACACAATTTTTAATTTCCATTAAAAATACAAATTGGTCTCAATAACCTTTTATTTTTTTTTACCATTCCAGTGTAAATAACCCTGCGAATATCATGTTGGTATGATTTTAAGAAGAATTTTGACAATTCCACCAGTAATTTTGTAATTTAAATTTTAATGCTCATACACATATATAGAAAGTCTAAAAAAAACAAACAATTGAACTTACTTGCAAAAAAGTACCAGCCATAATTATATCAATTATATTATTTATATATCAATAAATGGAGAACACATTCCACAAAAGGGACAAAAAGCAAAGTAACTTAGGATTGCATATTTGGAAGTTTTCGATTGATGTTCAACTCCATATTCTCCATTGTTGTAGGATAGGATGAGCATAGTTTGTAAACTTATTATGGTAATTATAGGTCTGTATTTTATGTATGTCACACAGGGTCATGTTTACACTTGACACTGCCCATAAGTGAATATGTCCAACATTCTCAACACTTCCTCAGTCCCTTTAACTATAAACCTATTTTAACTAGATAATATATGTGGTTCGTGGAGACCAAGATGCTGAAAATGAGTAAGTTTATCATTATTCATTTTATTAAATTTTTTTGCTGAATAGGTCGTACATAGGCACGTGACCAGATTGCCTATATATATATATATATATATATATATATATATATATATATATATATATATATATATATATTACCCCCATTTTCCAATGAGTACTTTTAGCCCCCTCCCCATTCTCCATTGAGCACATTAACCCCCTCCCCATTCTCCATTGAGTGCATTAACCCCTTCCCCATTCTCTAATGAGTAATTTTAGCCTCACTCCCCCAATTCTCCAATGAGTACATTTACTTAGCAAGGAGTACTCATTAGTATGTACTTCTACAATGTCTGTATTCTTGTCTACTTTATGTGACAAAGATATCAATATACTTAACACGTGTTCATTCACTGGTTTTATACAATAATTATGGCATCTGTGTTTCTTTCCTCTCTACCTCTAGTTCATTAAGTTGGCTAGAGATTACACTGCCCACATTATACCCAACCCCATGCCAAGAAGCTGGTCACCAACTTAAACAGCTGTGTTTTGTGATACAGTTCCGTCTAGCAGCTTTCCATGGTCTCATTAAAACCAACATAACACAATTAAATAAAATGTTAAGTATACCAGAACATATTTTAATAACAGTATATTTACCCTACAGTTTGATGCCCTGAAAGAGAGAACTGGCTTCTGTATTCTTGTATTTTTATTTGGTTATGGAACTTCTCAGAGACATCTAACATCCTTCTATTACACAATGTGTTATCCCATGTAATACAAATATAGAGCCATAACCAAATGCTCTTCATCTTATAGGAGCTGATGGGAAAGAAAGAAGAAAACTCTCCTATTATCTAAATGATGGGCTGTTTGGGTCATTTTTGTACTCCAACATATTCAGAGAAGAAAAGAGCATAAAACCAACAGTGGTAAAGGTAAGTGATTATATTTATTGCTGATCAATAGAGGAAGAAACTAGGACAGAATTGGGGCACTGGTCCCAGTGCAGACAGGAATCCAGATCTTTTCCTCTTCTCCCTGCTTGGGGAGATTAAAATGTACAATATCCGGGGAAAGCTACATGGTGAATTCACAGTGGTCTAGCGATCTTCTAGAATATGAGACTGCCCGATCCTCTACAATGCTCAATTTGAATGTTATGCACATTACTACAGGGTCAGATCAAGTACCTACCTGTGAACTTCCCGGCTGTCATAGTCATAGACCAGTGATAGGCCAGACATTCTGTTCTTGCAGGCCATCAGATATCCTAGTGCCAAACATTCTTCCAGTGCTTATGTTATGCTTATAAACACCTGTAACTAATTGTTGTATGATAGGAGTATAGCTATACACTTACTATGTGCTTATGATATTTATATGAATGTCAAGCAGGACCATATTTACATTTAATGCTGCCCATAAGTGAACATGTCCCACATTCTGCATCAGTTTGGTGGTTGTGAAGAAAATAAGTAAATATAAATTTAGCTGGTTTGCTGCCCACTGAATAGGTCTTACCTATGCATATGCCCAGTTTGCCTATATGTTAAACAGGCCTTGATGGTATCAAGGGTGACTTTATGTAATCTACCAATTCAACATGTAAGAAACACATGTCAGCTGTCACGGCGGGTGGAAAACACCATAAGCAGGGCTGGTAATAAGAGAGCAAATTTATTGTGTCCCCATTCTCTCCCAAACTGATATAAAATGCCTCTAGACCTGGCTCTATATCACTACCCACTCACTGCTGTATCATGATGCGGAACGCGTAATAACACAGCAATGGATACCTGAATCGTATCACACCCCACCCATAGATGTGTAATAAGACTATTCACACCACTGTGCATCCTTTGGTCGCCAATACATACATATATTAGGTTGCCCTGACTTTGTAGACCTCTTCTCTGTATCTCGCAGAAGCTAGGTCTACAAAAATGGAATGCATGATTTATTGTGACGGACGAGGGGGGATTTAAAATATTTTTGGGGATTTTTTGTGGGTCCTTTAGGTCCTAACTGTAAATTTTTTTTGAAACCTATCACTACCCTGAGTTCTAACATAACAATGGGACTCTGATGAGTATAGAAGGGTTATTGCTTCCAGCTTCAGTGTGTGGATTTATTCTAACACTTTGTTGATTCAATTATTATATGTCAGTGGAGGAAGCCGTCTAATTAGGGGAACCATTGACTCTGAATAGGTCATTCAAACCTCATCACTATTGGATTTACCAATCCGTGTAATTTACTTCCTAGAGAGAAGGTCCCGGCTATTCTAAAAAGCCAATCTAATAAATATAACCATGTTTTATAACTCTCTCCCCACAGGACGTCCTCCCTTCAGCAGAACGTTTCCCCAGTAAACTGTGGGGACCCTGCTGCACAGAAAAGGATATACTCTTTGAAGAAATTGAGCTACCAGAGCTGGAAATGGGGGATTGGATCATTTTCCAAAATATGGGAGCTTATCACATGATGCTGAGAACCATCTTTAATGGATTTCTTCCCCCGAATGTGCAGTACATTGTCAGCAGAGAAAATAGAAGATATTTGAGAAACTGTGTCACAATTTGAGCGATATATCTCTCTTGGCTTTTTTCTCATTTTAAGTTTTCATATATAGTTCTAATTGCTGAAAATTTAGCTTTTGCTTTTTACGTTGGTGATGCATCACATGTTATCTGTCTTATGTATAATATATACTAATTATATATTCTTAAATATACTCCTTTAATATGCATATTACAATTCAAAATAAACTTTATTGAACATAATTAACAGAGACATTATTATATATCTTATAACTGTGGCCAGTGGTCAAAGTGGTGATCAGGTAATTTAAAAGTGGTAGAATGGCCTTGAGTTCGACTCCAGCGTGGGTGCTATATGTTTGGAGTTTTTCTGTTGCCACTGTCCATCTAGTCCTCTTCTCTCCACCCCTCCATAATGCCAATGTCCATTGTGTCCTCCTCCTTCCCCCTGTTGCCACTGTCCATCTAGTCCTCTTCTCTCCACCCCTCCCTAATGCCAATGTCCATTGTGTCCTCCTCCTTCCCCCTGTTGTCACAGTCCATCTTGTCCTCCTTCTTCCCCCTGTTCCACAGTCCATCTTGTCCTCCTCCTTCCCGCTTTTGATGCTGTATATCTTGTCCTCATCCTTCCCCCTTTTGATACAGTCTATCTTGTTCTCCTCCTTTCCCCTGTTGCCATAGTCCTATCACAAATCCGGGTCTTAGTCCTGTTTACACCACTCGGCGGTATCATATCACCGTACATCTCCCTCCTGGTCTAATGCAGCATTCTATCCTGGGACAAGCGTGACTTCTGTCTGCAATACTGGAAGCTGTTATCTTGGGTGAGACATGAACATCTGATCTCATCCACCAATTAGCCTCCTCTGCAGACTATAAGACTCTCCTCCTACACTCAGCCACTTGCCAGTGCAACATTTTCCTAGTTCCTGGCTCCAGCTTACCACAGTTGCTGTTTATTTGCTGCTTCACTCTGCCTGCTGTATAAAGATCTCAACCATTTACCCTTTGAGTGAATTCCAATTCATCCTGTTTGCTGATATATGGACTTTAGCCATTAACCCTTTGTGTGATTTCGGCTTCATTCTGTCTGCTTAAATAAAGACTTTGGCTATTTATTTCTTGTTTGGATCCACCTTCATTCTATCTGCTTGTGTACAGATTCTAGCTGTTACCTTCTGTGTGGATCCTCGTCTCACCAATCTATTCCTGTCTCTCCTACTGGCAATCTGGAGTAGTAGGTTGTTGTTCTGAGTCATCCACTTTCTGGAGCCATCTCTGTGTCTCAGGGTACCGACTTCCAGCTCCAGGCTTAACCCAGGCTCTGAGTTGTCCAGGGCCAGTTCCAGGCTTATTCTATTCAGGAGGTTGTCACCCCTGTATATTCTCTGCCTGAGTTCTGAGTCTTCCCAGTTACAGTTCTGGTACTATATTTGTCTGAGTTCCTGGAGGTACTGAGTCTCTGGTCGTGTGTTCAGGTTATCCTTGCTCCCACATCCAGGTTCCAGTCCATCAGGTGCAGATTCCAGTCATCTCTTTCAGTGCGGAGTCCAGTCCAGCTTTCCTCCTCCGAACATCCAGTATACAGGATTAGAGCAAGCTCTAAGAGCGAGACATTGAACCGGTCCTGTCACCTTCAGATTTCCCTGCTGTAGTTCAATAATTCAGTGACATCTGAGGCATCTGAGTACCTAAGCACAGTCACAAAGGGAAGAGCAGCCGCTATAGGCCCAAGAGCATGCTAAGACCATAACTCTGTTGTCCTGTTGTGGTGTGGATGAGAGGCCCTTTCCCATCCTCAGCTTTGTGTTATTATTGTATCAGTCTTGTCTGATATCCATTGTGTTTGTGCCCTGTTTGTTTTTTATTTCTTAATACTGACCCTTGCCTGGCTGACTACCTGTTATGATTTTAATGCTTTGCTATATGAATAAGTGGGATGGACTCTCTATCCTGTCCTGTCTGACTCCTTCCATTGGTAACTATATCAGTCTTACTATGCATATAATCCATCCATCTCTGAATAATCTCCCAACCTGCACATCCTGTCAATTTATGTTTGCTCCCAAATGCTATTCTCCCTCAGTTTCTAAATATTGACCCCCTGCTAATCAATATACTATAATTATACTTGACCAATGCACTAAGATTAAGTCCATCACCATTAGAAGAAAGTTATGAGATGGTGAAGCTTTTGTGAATGCTACACTTGGATAAATCTCCACACTAAACGCCCGTATTTTTACAAGAAGGTTCTTACTATATTAGCATTAGGGGAGGATTAATTTCTAGAGGGTATTGCTCAAGTATTCTCTAACCTCTATAAAACAAAAGCTGCTGATCCATATCTTACACTGATGATCTCTAACAAGATACGCTGTATTCTAGTTAGTTTTCCTACTCTCCATAGCTGTTTCCATCTTAGTAATCAACAGTTTTCGATGCATAATTGAACAATAAAGGCAACTACAGAGCAATTAAGCATTCAATTGGGTGAGATGTAATTATTTGTTCTTTGTGGAATTATACCTATTGTTCTACAGTACTGTAAACTATGAGCATGTGAATATCTTCTGTTAAAAGAAGGTGGAACACAGCTGGATGTTGTAAATGAGTTTATTCCATATAGCGTATAAACTCTTCTATAGGTAATACACCTGGCCAGGAGTTCTGCTTTACTAGCTGGTGAATTTTTTTCTGGATTCAGGGCCTTTTGAAAGGTAAAAACAGAAAAAAAAAATTTTCTACCCCAGTCTCAGAAATAACGATTTCCTATCTCACAATATACACAATACCAAAAATAAGTGCACGTGCAATTATATAAATAAGCGCCCTGCGCTATTCCTTTAAATAAAGTTATTTATCAGTGATCCAGTCACAGCGTCATAAAGAAGTATGACATAAATGTAACACCCCTATTCCACGCTCCCCTGTCAATTGATGTATGTAAATGGTGTTTATGCAAGATTTCCTCTCACCTCTTTTATTCAGAACAGTGCCTTCACACAATTTTGACAACTTCTCAACTGGGGATACAAAGGAAGTGGCCTTGTATTTCAGGATGTGTCTGACTATTTGATGGAGGCATATAGAAAATTGAATAATGAAGAATTCTATAAGAAATTGAAGGGGGATCCTACCTCTTCATTACAGGATGAATTAAGATAATTGTTGGATGAGACAATTACTGACAGTGTAATTACAAAAGACGCTTTTTTTTTTTTTTTTTACACATCGCATCCAGTCACGCCCACATAATATAAGTTGGCCAAATTCCACAAGTCACTCACTGCACCCCTTGGGAGACCAATTATTTTGGGCGTGGGTTCCCTCACATGCAATTTATTCCTATTTGTTGATACACATTTACAAAGTTATGTTGGTATGTTAAAGTCACATATTAAAGATACCACCAACTTTTTACATTTCGTTAAAACTAAATTGGAAAGAATCATATCGCTTCCTGACATGTGATGTTTAGTCATTGTACTCTAACATTCCACATAGTCAAGTATTAGAATCAATAGTTTATTTCATTCTGAAAGATAGCAAAATGGATACTAAATTATGTGACTTTATTCTGAAATCAATTAAGTTTATATTAGATCACAATTATTTTGTTTTTGATTCACAATGCTATTTACAAACATGGGGGACTGCCATAGGAACCAGGTTCACCCCGAGCTACTCGAATCTCTACATGGGCCTCTTTGAGGAAAGGTACATGTTGGGTTCTGCACTTCGGGTGGAGCTGGTTCTCTATGGTAGATACATAGATGACTTTTTTTTTGTTTAGGATAGTGATGGTGATTCTATTTTAGCCTTTATTTCCCATTTGAATAATAATGACTTTGAAATCAAATTGACCAGCCATCGCGATAAGGAATCTATTAATTTTCTTGATGTTTACTTGATGAATAAACAAAGGTGGGGATAGGTTCAACCATTTATGTAAATGCAAAGCATTTTGGATGAAGACCCTAATACCACAGGGTTTAAATGAAACAGTTGAATAACATTTAAAGCTGGATTTATATAAATATTGGGGAGGTTATATTATTATAAAGAAAATGGTTGACTTATTTTTAAGTATGTATACTTTTGGATTTAGCCTTTCATAATGGGTTTTTTATACATCTACACAAATTTAGAAAATATAAATTGAATTAATAAAAAATAATTTGAATGATTATTATAGAGTCCGCCACACATCGACACAATTTTTAAGTATGCAAAGTTGAGGAAGAAGATTTAAATTCTTTTATTTCATTTTGTTAGAATTAATGTTAAAAACATGGTTTACACATAATAACGAAGTAATTTTGATTTAGTTAGATCTAAATTTAAAACATGATTTAAAAATAATAACGGATTCAGTAATTCTCTCTCTATATAGATTAGAGATGGTCACTGACCCCCGTGTTTTGGTTTTGGATTCGGTTTTGGATCTGGATTACCGTCGTGTTTTGGTTTTGGTTTTGCAAAACCGCCATTGCGTGTTTTGGTTTTGGTTTTGGTTTTGTTTGGTTTTGTTTTGCTATTTTGTTGGAAAATACATGTTTTTGTGCCTAAAATAACCCAATTTAGTGCTCCAACTGTTTTAGAGATAAGTAATCGAATTGTTGAGGTAATAAATCATCCAAAAAAACTGTTTAATTCTTCGTTGGTAGGCCTTCATTTATTCTACACACAAAACAGATTGTCTTCCTCTCCATCTATGCATATTGGCAATGCAGCCATCGTCTTTGAATCTATATTACACCCTACACTTATAGTTAAATATGTAAAGAAATGGAAAAAGACAGTTTGCTTTCTGTCTCTATAGGCCCCCTCCACTTTTTTAAAAAAACAAAAAATTCAGCCATTATAGACTGTACAATATTAATTGACATGGAGAAAGCCAGTTTGGTTTCTGTCTCTCTAGGCCCCCCTCCACTTGTATAAAATACCAAAAAATCCAGCCGTTATAGACTGTACAATATTAATTGACATGGAGAAGGCCAGTTTGGTTTCTGTCTCTCTAGGCCCCCCTCCACTTGTATAAAATACTAATAAATTCAGCCGTTATATACTGTACAATATAAATTGAAATGGACAACGGCAGTTTGGTATCTGTCTGCATCAGATCCTCTCTCCACTAGGAGTAAAATAGAAAACTATTCAGCCGTTATATAATCTAGAATATAAATAGAAATTGAGAAAGGCAATTTGGTATCTGTCTGCATCATAATCATCAACATCATCATTAGCGCCCTCGTCGCCTACACAAATCTCCCCCTCATCCTCTTCTAATTCCAAAGTGGCATCCTCAATTTGGGTATCACCGGCTACACTCGGGCTATTAAGGCACACATCAGCAGAATGCTCACGATTAGACATCTCACTGTTGGATGGACTCTCCACAGGGATTGTTGTCATTTGTGAATCAGAGCAAATATTCTCCTGTAATGCCTCACTGTTATCTTGCAGCTCGGCTTTGACGCGTAACAGTAGTTGTGCACCAATTGTAGGCTGGGTAACTTTTTGGGATCTGCCACTAATAGCCAAAGGTGAAGGCCTCATTCTCTCTTTGCCACTGCGTGTGTAGAATGGCATGCTTGCAATTTTTTTTTTATCGTCACTTAACTTTTGCTCAGTTACACTTCTTTTTCGCTTCAATACAGTAAATTTTTTTTGGGTTTTTGTTTTTTGCACTAATTTGAAAACACTCTGTTGTTTGACATCGCCTTGGCCAGATGACGTACTGGGAACACTAACATCAGGACTGGTGACTTTAATGGAAGTGGGAGAATCTGCAGACTACTGTCAGAAATTATATGGATAAATGTATTTATAAATGTACAAATGTATTTATAATTTCAAGTTTTAAACTTTATTGTTTTTTTATTGCGATTAGTGTTCATTCAGATGTATTTTCTCATGCCAATTAAATATCGATAGTGTCCTGATGGTCTGCGTGTGCTAGTACATGATTGGTTTAGAGATTGAAGCTCAGGATATTTAAAGGGGATGTTATGTAATATGGTCTACCTCTGATGAAACCTCCCAGCTGAAGGCAGAGAAACGCGTTGATGCCAGTACAGCAGTTGGATTGTTAATTGTATAGTGTTGTTCATGGGAGCGCCACTTGTTTGGAGCTTTTGAGACACGGAAAGCTAAAGCCCTCAGCAGTATTTCCAGTGGAGACACTAGAATAAAAAACTACAGCAAGTGAATCCATATAGTGTGGATAAGGATTACAAGCCTCCTTGATACAGAGACTATGTTTTCTTTCAAGCTACTTAAAAGGATCCACTGAGGCTCTTGATCATAGGAGCCATCTACACTTGGCCATCTTAACTACATTATGGGCCCCTGGGCAATGCAGTGCACCGGGGCCCCTAAATAAAATTTTATATATATATATATATATATATATATATATATATATATATATATATATATATATATAGGGGCCCCCTTAACTTACCTTAAGTCCGATCCCCTCCGCTTCTTTTTTCCGCGCTGAGTCTCTTTGTTCTGCGCTCCTCCATGCTGTGCCTGCAGTGAATGTTGGGCGTGACATCACGCCCAACATTCACTGCGAGCACAGCGCGGAAGAGCGGACCAGGGATGGAGCCGGATCACCAGCTGACATGACCACAAGGTAAGTATTTTCTTAAAGAGCTGCCTCGGACAGGGCCCCCTTGCTCGCTGGGTCCCCGGGCACCTGCCCTTTGTGCCCAATGGAAGAGATGGCCCTGCCTATATAATTTATAGTCTCATTCAGGACTGCTTTGTAGGGCATTATAAGAACCTTATACCCTTTGTATATTGGGAAAATTGGAGCCACCTAAGCTTATTATATCAATTGATTGTTGCTCCATAAGGACATTATTTTGTTTGGAAACATACATGATAAATCCTTTCAGCTATGCTGAGTGTGCTTATCAGATTTTATATATGTAACAACAGTGATTTATGTTTTTAATAAAGTGTTTTATTTTTTCTTACTAGCACTCTTCCACATTTATTTATTTTTTTGTTTCAGTTTGTCATTTATTAAAAGGCCCAGTATCTGTTAATTACTAGCGCCTGGTTGTTAGTTCTCTTTTTTTCTGTATGTAACTACTTCTTCAGTGTCAGTGGTCACCTGGAGGGAAGCTGTGCAGGCTAAGTCCTCACAATTAGCGCCTGAGGAAGATTGATGGGGGCTGTCAGCAGAAAGTCACTCTGACACAGAAACTTGCCCTTTAACCCCCTCCCTCCAGCACTTGCAGTTGTTACAGATTCCTGATAAATCTAGATTTACCTGACACCTGACATATACATAAATGCCTTTTTGCAGATGTCACTAAGATATTCAACAGGGTAGACCAGTGTTGGCTAACCTGTGACACTCCAGGTGTTGTGAAACTACAAGTCCCAGCATGCTTTGCCAATATATAGCAGCTTATTGCTGGAAGGGTATGCTGGGACTTGTAGTTTCACAACATCTGGAGTGTCACAGGTTAGCCAACACTGGGGTAGACAGACCAGAAAATCAAATAAATTATGTTCTAGGTAGACTAGAGGAATGGTCAAGAGTGTGACAACTACAGTTTAATGCCCAAAAATACACAATCATGCACTTGCGTCTCAAAAACCCAAAGGCTAAATATAGTATTAATAGCTCTTTAATGGAAACTACTGAGGAGGAAAGGGATCTAGGAGTCACTATTTCAGGTGACTTACAGGCAGGTGAGTAATGTAACAAAGCAATGAGGAAGGCAAGTCAATGCTTGGTTAATTAGGGAGAGGAATCAGTAGCAGAAAGAAAGAACTAATAATGTCACTGTATAGGTCATTGGTACGGCCTCATCTAGAATACTGTGTTCAGTTCTGGAGGCCATGGGCCTGATTCAGTAAGGAAAGTAAAGCAAAAAAAAGGAGTAGCTTCGCACCTTGGCAAAACCATGTTACATTGGAGGGGAAGGTAAATTTAAAATGTGATGGCAGATTTATACTTAGGGTAGGATATGTCCAAGATCAACTTTAAATTACAGTGTAAAAATAAAGCTATCGAGTATTTGTGTGCTACATGAAAAGCAGTCTGTATTTAACTTATGCACAAAATAATAAACTATATTGCACCCCTTGCATAGTAACATGGTTTGTCCAGGAGAAAGTTTGCTTCTTTTTTTTGTCTTACTTTGCTTAAAGAATCAGGCCCCGTATCTCAAGAAGGATATAAATACATTAGAGACTGTACAAAGAAGGGCAACTTTAATGGTGCCTGGTCTACAGCACAAAACTTACCCGGATATATTAAAAGATCTTAATATGTGTAGTTTGGAGCAGAGAAAGAAAGAGGGACGTGATAGAAACTTTCAAATATGTCAATGGTTATAACAAGGTGCAGGAGGGAAACATTCTTCAAAGGAAGAGAAGTATTAGAACACGAGGACATGTACTGACACTGGGGGGACGTAGGTTCAGAAGAAATTTGAGTAAAAACTATTGCACAGAAAAGGTAGTGGATAAGTGGAATAGCCTCCCATTAGATGTGGTAGAGGCTAATATAGTAAAGCAGTTTAAACATGCTTGGGATAGACAAAATGATATCCTTAAAAAGAAACAAGGATTAAATAGAGTTGGAGGTTACCATAGGTTAAAAAATGGGCAGACTAGATGGGCCAAGTGGCTCTTATCTGCTGTCAAATTCTATGTTTCATAGATTCTATGTAAGTGAGAGAAGCCAGGCTTTTCAAAGAGCACAGCACACTGACACTATACTAGAACCTCTGAGGTGTCTGGAAGGCCCCCCACTAAGTCTGATAAAGAAATAGAATGTCTTGGGAACAGGAAAGGTTGCATAGGGAAAGTGTAGCCACAGGACTTACATGAGACTGGGGAGACTGAGCAACAGCTAGTGATACCCCAGGTGTATCACGAAGGGTTACTCAGGGTAGCTCATGAGGTCCCCCTGGCAGGGCATTTAGGCATGCAGTAAACTAAGTCTCGCTTAATGAATAATTTTTACTGGCCTGGAATGGGTATTGCTAATTATTGTCAATCCTTTCATGCCTGTCAGATGCTATGCTGGGGAAGCCTGGTGATGTGGGATGTTCCCCTCTAGTACCCTTGCTAATAATAGCAGAACCCTGTAGGCGGGTAGCTGTTAACATTGTGGACCCCTTGCCATTCCCCACAGCTCTGGGAAACAATTTATTCTCAATTAACAATTTATTAATTTATAGAGGATTTTTGAGTTTATACTTCCTCCTCGGTTATGTCCTGATTGAGTGACTGTCTGTGTGAATGTTCAATTTAGGTTAGGCTCAGCTATAAAGGAAAGTTTCAATTGCTTTTAAGTCTTTTGGGGGTGGAGTCTGTGCTGTGGATGTTTTATAACAGGTCATAATAACTCAGAAATGTCTCATTAATTAACGAGGCACCAACATTGTATAGCATTTAACATGTTGTTAAATGTTTTGACATGTAAAATTATCTTACTTTGAGATTAAAATACCTACAAACTGGGGGGAGGGTGAAAATTTAACAAATTATTAAAGCTGTGGTTAAGGCCAACACACTCTTAAGTATTGAACTAAATTGCAATTTAAATACAAGTGTCATATTTTTATACTTTCGTAGCCAGATTGATAAATAAATCAGTAGTTTCTTTTTTTTATGTTGCCTTAATGTGGATTACTGATATTCATGTCTTGCTATAACTTTCAGTGTTATGATATAATAGCACAAATCCCATTAGTTCACAAAAGGTAGCATACAGTATTCTATAAATGTAGTTTACTGTTACCGGATGTACAGTAGATGGACATGATGACATTTTGGTACCTATTATTTAATATAAATGTATTAAATAAACCACAATCAAAATTATTCCAGTGACTGTAGTAGCTGATTTTTAAGAGACAATATATTTAATTTGCAAAAATTGATCTTTATTACATCAGTTCAATTTCTTATTTGATGGGTTGTTTTTTTTTACTACTAAAAGTGAAGTTTTAATATGTGAGGTACTGTATCATAGGATAACAGAGCGCTGGGTGTCACATGCTGGGCAATCAGGTTACTCACTCGATGCCTGGCGCACTTACCTGGTTCCCGCTGGCAGCTCACTCCATCTCGGCTGCCGCCATCTTTTGATACTGTGTATTAGAATTGTACCAATTTCTGAGATTCAGTTCTGATGCAATAGGCATTTTTTTTGAGGAAATCTGTTGTGTATCTTTGAGAGGAAATCCTCATTAAGGCCAATTAGATCTTTATCATCTGAAGTGCAATCAATTGTTTTTCCTGAAAACACATCTGGGGGGGCATTACCTTTCTTTCCTGTGGCCTTTTGTCCTGTGTGTTAGAACTTGTCTGAACAATGTAAACAGCAAAGTGATTTGGGAACCCGCAGATTGATGTCAATTTTGTTAAAGCTTAAAATTGTGTCAACTCCAAGTTTAGGAAAATATCACATCCTGATGTTAAATTATCTGATGTAAAATCTCAGACGTTTTGGTGCCAGCTAGGATCAGTGAGCTGGGATAACCATTGCCAGCATGTAGCAGAATCTACATGGAAAAAAGTGCTCTTTTTATACATGTATTATTCTATTTGAACTTCTGGAAAGATCGCTAGTACCATAAACTGACATGCAATTGTGAAGGCTTATAAGGGCTACTTGAGCTAATAAAACATCACTGCTTCAAGATCCTGCTTTGATGACTACCTACCAGCAGCAATTCCTGTGACCTACAGATTAGACCAATCTAATCTGCTACCTGACTGTTCTGAGGTTGGGAACCAGCAACCAGTACCAACGCACTGTCCATGTACCCACATCTCTGGCCGGTGCCGACGAAGGAGTCTAGTGGTGGCAGCAGCAAGCCCCTTCTATTGTGTTTAGAGGGCTGCAATTTGGGATAAAGAAAGGGGACAATGGCAAGGCAAACTCAGCCCTTGCCTCAGTAGCACAGACAGGGTGGCATAGGAGCTCCATCCTGTCACAAATACCATGCGGACATAATAAGTCTAGAGACTATACTCAGTTTATCCTACAAGAAGTAGTTGCAATAATAAGCATAACATAAGCACTGGAAGAATGTTTGGCTGTGAAGTTTGGGGCTAGAATCTCTTACTAGCCTGTGTGAAACCACACAGTGCAATTTTGAACTCATGCTACTTGAAGCATAAATGCACTTGCAATCCAGCACTTACCTTTACCACCATTGGTTTTAGGCTCTTATCTTCTCTGCATATGTTATAGTACAAAAATGACCTAAACAGCCCATCATTTAGATAATAGCAGAGGTTTCTTTTGTCCTTCCCATCAGCTCCTACAAGATTAAGAGCATTGGTTACAGATCTGGGGGTAAATGTATGAACCTCCGGATTCTTCATCTCCGGCGAGTTCAGCGTCTTCAGCGCTTAAATTTAAAGTGGCGCTGCCTTGTAAAGGGAGACTTCCCTTTACAAGGCAGCGCAGCTTTAAATTTAAGCGCTGAAGACGCTGAACTCGCCGGAGATGAAGAATCCGGAGATTCATACATTTACCCCCTGTATTCATAATATATGAAATGACAAATTGTCTTGTAGAAGGAAATTAGAAGCATGTGAGTAGTTCTAATCACCAAATAAAAGCACAATGATGCAGAACCCAGTTCACTTAGGGTATCAAACTGCATGGTAAGTACCCCTACATTTGAAAGCAGCGGGGGCATTATACCACGATTCATATGTAAAAGTCAACTTGTAATTTTTTTTTACCGTTATTAATATAGGTTTCAGCAAAATAACCTAATTACACTTTTTGTTTATGTATTGTGTTCTTAATGAAAGAATGGAAATCTGTTAGACAGAATTTTATCACGAAATATAGCAGTTTAAGTTGGTGACCCAGGCCCGGCGCTCCCATTAGGCAAGGTTAGGCACTTGCCTAGGGCGCCGGGCTCTGGAGGGCGCCACAGAATACTAAATGACTTTAAAACTGTGCGGCGACCGCTGACCATACCTGTCCCGGCCGCCGCACAGCATTCAGATGCACGGGGAGGGGGGAAGAGGCTATTTTGTCACCATCGCCGCCTCTCTGCTCCGTCTCCTCCCCTCCACTTAGTGAGTGGAGGGGAGGAGACGGAGCAGAGAGGCGGCGGTGGTGAGACAAGGTAAGGAGAGACAGGGGGAGGAGGGCGGCGATTTTTGCGCGGGGGGGGAGGCGCCGCTTTTTTAAAAATGCCTAGGGCGCCGTGGACCCTAGCACCGGCCCTGCGGTGACCAGCTGCTTGGCATGGGGTTGGGTATAATGTGGGCAGTGTAATCTCTAGCCAACTTAATGAGCTAGAGGAAGTGAGGAAAGAAACACAGATGCCATCGTTATTGTATAAAACCAATGAATGAACAAGTATATTGTTATCTTTGTCACTCTATGGCATAGATGAGGTATGTCCCCAAATGAAATGAAAGATATGGTCACCTGGCACATTCTGAAGTCACTCTAGATAAGGATATCCATTATACATAAGGAAGTTGACGTTTCTGCCATGTTTATATTGGACAATTTTAGTCCATGCAGATAGGTTATTCACATAAAGCAGATAAGAGTGCAAACTTTGTAGCTGTGCATACTAATAAGGACTCCTAGATGAGTAAATGGACTCATTAGAGAATGGTGGGAGTGGGGGTGATGGAAGGTTAATGGATACCAATTAGTAATTTTTATGGAACTTTTTTTTTGAAAAGTTTCCTTTGAAATGGTTCTATGAAATATTTGTAAAAACATTAACGCCAAGGTCAACTTTGATTGAGTGCTTCTATATGGACTTTCATGTTGTAAATTAGCACATTCTTTGTTAAAGGAAAATAATTTTCTTTAAAAAGTGATATACCCCCCCGAACACACACACACAAATAGCTTTATGGATTACACATTAAATGGGTTTTCCAAGCTCTCTCTTTGTCTATTAACACTTCGCTGTATCCCCACTCAGATATTTGGTGGGGATCCTCCCATATTCAACTTTAATGACCTCTTAGCGGTAGAGAGTTTGGTCCAGTGTTATATAAGAGAGTTGGCTTGACTACAGGATTGTGGAAAACTCCCAAACAGCAGCCGACTGTTATTTCTAGTATTGTAGATGTCGCCCTTTTACAACACTCATTAAGTAGGCTGTCCAAAGAGGATATGATTAACTGTTAGTATTCAAAGTGGCAGCTGTTCAAAGGAAATCATTAAATACAATTTAAAAAGTAAATAAATAAATAAATAAAAATAATTGATAACAAATACAACCATCAAAGTGGATTTTAGGTGAACGGTGAAAGTATAACTTGAGTGAATATCTCATACACACACATAGTAATTCTACTTACTGACCTTTCCCATAATTCTCTTTCTTTGTTATTATATTGACGGCAAGAGTAAAAGCAGAGCACACATAATATCTCCCGGGCTCTGCAATGATTTCTACGTCCTCCTTACTGGGAAAATTCCAAAAGTTATTCAATGGTTGAGGTCAGGGCTTTTGATGGTCAGTAAAAAGTTCTTTCACACCAAACTTGGGAACCAATTTTTGGTGTACATCGTTTTGTGCATAAGGGCTTTATCCTGCTGAAACAGGAAATGGCCTTTTCTAAAATGTTTCCAGAAAGTTGGAAGCACCCAATTCTCTACAATGTCAATGTATGTAGCATTAACACTTCACTTCATTGGAACTAAGGGGTCAGGTTAAGCCATAATAAACATCCCCAGACCATTATTCCTCATCCAATAAACTTTATAGCTGGCAGTACATGTTCTCCTGACATCCGCCAAACTCAGATTCGTCCGTCAGACTGCCAGATGGTAAAGCATGATTCGTCACTCCAGAGAACGCATTTCCACTGCTCTAGAGTCCAATGCGGTGTGGACGTTTGGTATTGTGCATGGGGATCTGAGCCTTGTATGCAGCCACTCGGCCATGGACATTTGATCCATGAAGCTCCCAATGAATAGTCCCTGTTCCGGCATTGCTTCCAGAGGCTGTTTGGAACTTGGTAGGGAGTATTGGAACCAATAGCAGATGATTTATTACATGTTTGCTCACTCGGCAGCCCCATTCTGTAAGCATCTGTGGTTTAAAGTTTCTTGGCTGAGCTGTTGCTCCTAAATGTTTCCACTTCCAATAACAGCACTTACAGCTGACCTGGGCAGCTCTAGCACACAATAAATTTGATGATCTGACGAAAGGACATTCTATGACAGTGCCACGTTGAAACTTACCGATATCGTCAGTACGACCTTTTCAACTGATAATGTTCAACTATGGAGATTACATGGCTGTATGCTTGATTGTTAAGTATCTGATACTTCCACCTCTGTATCCCCACTCTACCAAGCCCTTCACTGGCTCCCCTTCCCCTACAGAATCCTTTTCAAGCTCCTCACTCTGACTTACAAGGCCCTCGCCAACTCCACTGCTCCCTACATCTCTAACCTTATCTCTATTCACACTTCCTCCCGCTCACTGCGATCGTCCAACGATCGTCGCCTCTCTTCCCCTCTGATTACCTCCTCTCACGCACGTATCCAAGACTTCTCCCGCGCCGCTCCCCTCCATTGGAACAAGCTCCCCCGCTCCATCAGAACTTCCCCTAATCTGTCCTCTTTCAAACGAACATTAAAAACCCACCTTTTCCTTAAAGCCTTCCAGTCTCATGCCTCAACTCCCACCAGTCGGCTACCTCTCTTTCTCATCCCTTCTTCCCTTCTCCCCCTTCCTCGACTCCGTCTCCGTTTCTTCCGTCTCCCTGTCTCATCCATGTGTCTGTCTGTCTTCCCCTCCCTTTAGATTGTTCACTCCTTTGAGCAGGGCTCTCCTACCTTTTGTTTCCATCACTTTTAACTGCGCTCTCCAGCTACTCAGCTCACCTCCTCTCAGTCCCTCTGCCCTCTGTCTCCTCTCGCTTCTCTCCGCTCCCCTCAGTGACTCTCAACCTGTCATCCATTCCCACCCTCTTGGGCCATAGTTACCTGCCTATACTCACTTTTCCCCTCCCTCCCTCTCTTTCATGCTGTGCCTGAGCACCCAGAGTTATAGTGCTTACTGTTACTTGTACTGTGCTGTTTCACCTTGTACTGTGCCATTGTTTGTCCTTGTACGGCGCTACGGATACTTTGTGGCGCCCTATAAATAAAAATTAATAATAATAATCTGATAGCAACGGGTTGGCTGAAAGGGCCAATTACGCTTATTATAAGGGGTATCCACCTACTTTTGGCCATGTAGTTCATCTATCTGTGCAAATGTATATGTGCAATCTTATGCATGTAAATATAACATGACAAAGAGTCACATACCTATATTTTTTATAATAATTGATTTTGTACCATAAAATTTCAGTACAGTGTAAGGGTAAAGTATTGCTTAATTTTTGGCACTTTGTAGGAAATAAATATATTTAAGGCAAGTTTATAAAAACAAAGTTAATTGTTAAAAATGTCTGTCTGTAGGAGGCCCAAGAACCATTTTGAACCAGTTAAGAGTAAATAAAGCAGGACTTAAAAAAAAAAAAGAAGTAATTGTACATATTCAAATTTCAAAATGAATTTAGCCCCATTGTTCCCTATCAGTTTATATTGCTGAATATCTCTAATCTCACCTCCTTAAATCTTGGTCAGAAATCAGAATCACCAGGAAACCCATCTCCAATATCCAAGACTTTCATCTTGTGTCCCAATGTCAGACGTCTGGCATCCCCAATACACTGATGAAAACTCTGCGGATTACCGGAGCCAGAACCAATATGGAAACTGCAGAAAGGTGAATATACAGCAGGTGGTAGTAAGACAGGAACTTTTATTTCTTTGCCTAAATTGATCTGGGCCAATCCTTCAATTGCTGGTCAGTTTCTATTTGTTGCACATTATACGGCTGTTACTGCACATTACATACATGTACAAACAAGGTGTAAATGTTTGAAATAAGCAGGTAAGAATATGCACCAACTTGTAGCCCAATTAAGGTACGTGGAGCGTGACGGGAGATGTAGGGCGAGCCATAATTTATGTGCAGCTTGTTAGATCCCTTGGGCGTGTGACTGGTCATAATTTATAAATGAACATTTAAAATATGTCCTGTTAGATCAACAATATTTTATTAAGTCATGTTACTGCTCTCTCTAAATGAAGATATATCTGTTGCATATAACATTTCTAAATGCTGCCTACATGTTAGTGAGATTGGTTTAGGCAGAGTATAGAGGGGCTGAGCGGCTGAGTGAATTAACCTATCAGAATGTGTTTGGCTCGGAATTGAACCCACAACCCCAGCGCTGTGAATCAGCAATGCTAAGCACAGTGCCATTCGCTACACATTTGTTTGATTTAATGCTGCATATGTGTAAAACACTATGGCTAAAGCAGGTGTAATAAATTATTATTAAATATAGCAGAAACCGTTGAAATACTTTTCCCGATCTATAATTTTTGACTCTGGTTCTCTCTATTGTGTTTTTGCCGTATTATCCAAATACCCAACAATACCCTTAGACACCGTGGGGTCTCTGCTGATCTGAGTAAGTAACATTGGCCTCAGACATATCTAAATGATCAAAACCAGATTATTATTTTTTTTTAACCAAGGAGCGTTTCTTCACAAAGGATCCACAATAGCCAACATTTAATATACCCTAAATTAGTCCAGTCTTAGCAACACAAGAACATGCAGAATATTCATGGTCTAGCTCTTCTTGTTCCTTAAGGTCACTTCATTCTATACTGGTTATTGTTCATCCACTGTCCTCTCCGCCATCAGAACAATGTTATATAAGAAATAGGTTACATCTTACCTGACTCCACTTACCAATACATACAGGTTCTTCGCTACCTTCAGGAGGTATTCACATATATCTCTAAAGGGGCTCCCAATTTATTGCTCCATCATCATCCTGGACAGCAAGGACATTAACAAATTAAACAGAGTCTCCTGGGCTGCAAGAGCAAGGTACTACTTAAGGGAATGTCTAAGCTATATGGAATTCTACCTAATTATTTACCACCCCTATCAAAACAAAGTTTTAATATAATGTTATTAAAATTACTTCCATGTAGATCCTGCTGCATCATCCAGGTCTGTCTATTCCTTGCCAGCCTCAGTGTTTTCAGCCTCGACATCTATCTATGTCCAGTTTTTGACACACCTCTTCCTTTTTGTATCATTTTGACTAACCCAACAATGATAGTAAACTGTAATACAGGAAGGAAGTAGGCACATGTGATAACAGCACCATGGAGATTATTGATGACTTAAGTGTAAAACTGAAATATAGAGTTGTGTATAGTGAACTACACAACCATCTCTGGCTGAAGAGACCCAAGATGTACTGAAGAGGTTGGTGCTTCAGCCTCCACCAAATCACTAACCTATGTTCCTAGTAATTATATTTTGGTTAGGGCCCCTCCCCTGGACCCCAATATTTAGGAAATTCCTGATGCTCACATAACACCGGGACCTCTGCCAACCTCTGTCAGCATGGCTCAGCTCTCTTTGTAACAGGAGAGATGCGGTACAGTAGTTCTTAGGCCTTCATTTAGAGGACATGGCTCAGATGACTCCTACTGTGGTGAAAACCAAATATCGGCAGAGGTTGCGGCTATCTGTGAATGTGGGTACCCTGTTAATAGTGGGGTCCCTGGTGAGAGACCCACATCAAAGTATTATAACTTGGAAGGGAAGGTGGGTTAGTTATTTGTTGTTTGAAGAGACGGGAGTATGGAAAGACAAATAAAGACTGACAGGAAGGAGAAGCAGATAAAGAATGCCATGATAGGTAGATGATTGTAAAGGGGATATTACTGTAGTGCCGGCGAACATAATGGTCCACAAATGTGCACTAATGTCAGGGATTGATAAAGTTTTGTGACATAACAGACAAAGGGAGCGAGGAAAAAGTAGAGATGAGCGCACTCGGATTTCTGAAATCCGAGCCCACCCGAACGTTGCCGATCCGAGTCGGATCCGAGACAGATCCGGGTATTGGCGCCAAATTCAAATCTGAAACTGAGGCTCTGACTCATAATTCCGTTGTCGGATCTCGCGATACTCGGATCCTATAAATTCCCCACTAGTCGCCGCCATCTTCACTCGGGCATTGATCAGGGTAGAGGGAGGGTGTGTTAGGTGGTCCTCTGTCCTGGTAGATCTCGTGCTGTGCTGTTTAGTTCTGTGCTGTGCTGTTTAGTTCTGTGCTGTGCTGTGCTGTGCTGTGCTGTGTTCTGCAGTATCAGTCCAGTGGTGCTGTGTGCTGTGCTCTGTCCTTCTGAGGTCAGTGGTGCTGCTGGGTCCTGTGCTGTGTCCTGTTCAGTCCAGTGGTGCTGTGTCCTGTGCTCTGTGCGTCTAAGGGCATAGTTATTTCCCCAATATTCCCCTGTGTTTAAAAAAATAAAAAAAAGTTATTTAAAAAAATACCAAAAACTAATTTAATTTTTTTTTAATTACCACAAAATTTGCACAACCAATCCTGCAGTATAAGCCCATTGGTACTGCAATATTACCAAGTTAACACATTCAGCAGTAAAAGTCCAGTGGTACTGCAATATTACAAAGTTCACACATTCTGCAGTATCAGTCCAGTGGTGCTGTGTCCTGTGCTGTGTCCTGCTGAGTTCCGTAGTGCTGCTGGGTCCTGTGCTGTGTCCTGTTCAGTCCAGTGGTGCTGTGTCCTGTGCTCTGTGCTTCTAAGGGCATAGTTATTTCTCCATTATTCCCAAGTTTTTAAAAAATAAAAAAAAAATTATAAAAAATATTAAAATAAAAATTTTTTAAAAAAAGTAATTATAACCAAATTTGCAAAACCAATCCAGCAGTATAAGTCCATTGGTACTGCAATATTTCCAAGTTCACACATTCTGCAGTATCTTGTGCTTCATATAATGGAGACCAAAAATTTGGAAGATAAAGTAGGGAAAGATCAAGACCCACTTCCTCCTATTGCTGAAGCTGCTGCCACTAGTCATGACATAGACGATGAAATGCCATCAACGTCGTCTTCCAAGCCCGATGCCCAATCTCGTAGTACCGGGCATGTAAAATCCAAAAAGCCCAAGTTAAGAAAAAGTAGCAAAAAGAGAAACTGAAAATCATCTGAGGAGAAACGTAAAGTTGCCAATATGCCATTTACGACACGGAGTGGCAAGGAACGGCTTAGGCCCTGGCCCGTGTTCATGACTAGTGGTTCAGCTTCACCCACGGATCTTATCCCTCCTCCTCCTCCCCCCCCCCTCCAAAAAATTGAAGAGAGTTATGCTGTCAGCAACAAAACAGCAAACAACTCTGCCTTCTAAAGAGAAATTATCACAAATCCTCAAGGCGAGTCCAAGGGTGTTGGTGGTTGTCAAGCCTGGCCTTCCCATCACTGTACGGGAAGATGTGGCTCGGGAGGAGCCTATTGATGATGTAGCTGGCGCTGTGGAGGAACTTGATGATGAGGATGGTGATGTGGTTATTGTAAATGAGGCACCAGGGGGGAAACAGCTGATGTCCATGGGATGAAAAAGCCCATCGTCATGCCTGGTCAGAAGAACAAAAAATGCACCTCTTCGGTCTGGAGTTATTTTTATCCAAATCCAGACAACCAATGTATGGCCATATGTAGCTTATGTAAAGCTCAAATAAGCAGGGGTAAGGATCTTGCCCACCTAGGAACATCCTCCCTTATACGTCACCTGAATAACCTTCATAGTTCAGTGGTTAGTTCAGGAACTGGGGCTATGACCCTCATCGGTACAGGGACACCTAAATCCCGTGGTCCAGTTGGATACACACCAGCAACACCCTCCTCGTCAACTTCCTCCACAATCTCCATCAGATTCAGTCCTGCAGCCCAAGTCAGCAGCCAGACTGAGTCCTCCTCAATACGGGATTCATCCGAGGAATCCTGCAGCGGTACGCCTACTACTGCCACTGCTGCTGTTGCTGCTGTTAGTCGGTCATCTTCCCAGAGGGGAAGTCGTAAGACCGCTAAGTCTTTCACAAAACAATTGACCGTCCAACAGTCGTTTGCCATGACCACCAAATACGATAGTAGTCACCCTATTGCAAAGCGTATAACTGCGGCTGTAACTGCAATGTTGGTGTTAGACGTGCGCCCGGTGTCCGCCATCAGTGGAGTGGGATTTAGAGGGTTGATGGAGGTATTGTGTCCCCGGTACCAAATCCCGTCGAGATTCCACTTCACTAGGCAGGCGATACCAAAAATGTACAGAGAAGTACGATCAAGTGTCCTCAGTGCTCTAAAAAATGCGGTTGTACCCACTGTCCACTTAACCACGGACATGTGGACAAGTGGTTCTGGGCAAACGAAGGACTATATGACTGTGACAGCCCACTGGGTAGATGCATCCCCTTCCGCAGCAACAGCAACAGCTGCATCAGTAGCAGCATCTATAAAATGGCTGCTCGTGCAAAGGCAGGCAACATTGTGTATTACAGGCTTTAATAAGAGGCACAATGCTGACAACATATTAGAGAAACTGAGGGAAATTATCTCCCAGTGGCTTACCCTTATGCCAGTAACATTGTGCGGGCATTAAATATGGGCAATTTCCAGCACGTCCCATGTTTTGCCCACACCATTAATTTGGTGGTGCAGCATTACCTCAAGAGTGATAGGGGTGTGCAGGAGATGCTTGCGGTGGCGCGCAAAATTGCTGGACACTTTCGGCATTCAGCCAGTGCCTACCGCAGACCAGAGGCACATCAAAAAAGCATGAACCTGCCCTGCCATCACCTCAAACAAGAGGTTGTGACACGCTGGAACTCCACCCTCTATATGCTGCAGAGGATGGAGGAGCAGCAAAAGGCCATTCAGGCCTACACAGCCACCTATGACATAGGCAAAGGAGTGGGGATGCGCCTCAGTCAAGCGCAGTGGAGACTGATTTCCGCGTTGTGCAAGGTTCTGCAGCCATTTCAACTTGCCACACGAGAAGTCAGTTCCGACACTGCCAGCTTGAGTCAGGTCATTCCCCTGATCAAGCTGTTGCAGAAGCAGCTGGATAAAGTGAGGGAGGAGCTGGTAAGCCATTGCGATTACACCAAGCATGTAGCTCTTGTGGATGTAGCCCTTCGTACGCTTTGCCAGGATCAGAGCGTGGTCACTCTTTTAAAGTCAGAGGAATACATTTTGGCCACCGTGCTCGATCCTCGGTTTAAAGCGTATGTTGTGTCTCTGTTTCCGGCGGACACAAGTCTACAGCGGTGCAAAGACCTGCTGGTCAGGAGATTGTCCTCTGAAGAGGACCGTGACATGCCAACAGCTCCACCCTCATTTTCTTCCACATCTATGGCTGCGAGGAAAAAGCTCAGTTTTCCCAAAAGAGGCGCTGGCGGGGATGCTGATAGCATCTGGTCCGGACTGAAGGACCTGCCAACCATTGCAGACATGTCTACTCTCGCTGCATTGGATGCTGTCACAATAGAAAAAATTGTGGATGATTACTTTGCTGACACCATCCAAGTAGACATGTCAGACAGTCCATATTGTTACTGGCAGGAAAAAAAAGGCAGTTTGGAAGCCCCTGTACAAACTGGCTCTATTTTACCTGAGTTGTCCCCCCTCCAGTGTGTACTCGGAAAGAGTTTTTAGTGCAGCGGGGAACCTGGTCAGTGAGCGGCGAAGGAGGTTGCTTCCTCACAACGTTGAAAAAATGATGTTTATAAAAATGAATAATCAATTCCTCAATGAAGTACAGCACTGCCCTCCAGATACTACAGAGGGACCTGTGGTTGTGGAGTCCAGCGGGGACGAATTGATAATGTGTGATGAGGAGGAAGTACACACTGTAGGGGGAGAGGAATCAGAGGTTGAGGATGAGGACGACATCTTGCCTCAGTAGAGCCTGTTTAGTCTGTACAGGGAGAGATGAATAGCTTTTTTGGTGTGGGGGCCCAAACAAACCAATCATTTTAGCCAAAGTTGTTTGGTAGGCCCTGTCGCTGAAATGATTGGTTTGTTAAAGTGTGCATGTCCTATTTCAACAACATAAGGGTGGGTGTGAGGGCCCAAGGACAATTCCATCTTGGAACTTTTTTTTTTGCATTATATGACCAATCAACAGTCGTTTGCCATGTTCAAAAAGTAAAACCAAATTTAAACAAATTCAAGAAATTAAACCAAGAGTAAAATGCCCTGTCATAATTTAAAACAAGAGGTATTGACGTGCTCTAAAACTACTGTATTGTTGTTTATATTTTATAAACACTACACTTGAAAGCTTGAGTCTTTCAATAAAAAAGTAACTGTCCATTGCACGAATATTTGCAACAGGGACAATTTTAGGGTTAAGAAAGTCAACTAATAACACTTCGATGCTGTCTGTCTTTATAAACACTACACTTGGAAGTTGGAGGAGGTATTGTGGCCCCGGCACCAAATTTACTACCGGGGCCACTCCACTGTGCAGTCCATATTTAGGTGTATCAGATATTAAACAACGGTGACAGTTGATGCCCAATTTTTTAAGTATATTGTGGCCTCTTTACCAAATTGTGTACCGGGGCCACCACACTACGCAGTCCATACCCTTTTTTGGTGGAATTCTGACCCGTGGAGGGTTTTTTAATTATATTGTGGCCTCGGTACCAAATTGTGTACCGGGGCCACCACACTACGCAGTCCATACCCTTTTTTGGTGGAATTCTGACCCGTGAAGGGTTTTTTAATTATATTGTGGCCTCGGTACCAAATTGTGTACCGGGGCCACCACACTACGCAGTCAAGATAGATAGATAGATAAAGTACATTCAGTGGTGTGGGGCAAATTGAAAAATATTCAAAATGCACTGACATTATCAAAAACAAGAGGTTGTCACACGCTGAAACTCCAACATGTATATGATGGAGAGGATGGAGGAGCAGTCGTATGTGCAGTGTAATGCAGACCTGTTGAAGGTTTTTTATATATTTTATTGTGGTGCCCAGTGCCCACTACTCTACGCAGTCCAGATATTATTTTTGGGTGTAATTCTGACCTGTTGAAAGTTTTCTATATATATTATATTGTGGTGGCCAGTGGCCAGTCCTCTATGCAGTCCAGATACTATTTTTGGGTGTAATTCTGACCTGTTGAAGGTTTTCTATATATTATATTGTGGTGGCCAGTGGCCAGTCCTCTATGCAGTCCAGATACTATTTTTGGGTGTAATTCTGACCTGTTGAAGGTTTTCTATATATTTTTTATTGTGGTGCCCTGTGCCCACTACTCTACGCAGTTCAGGGTTTTTAATATATATTGTGGTGACCCACTCCTCTACGCAGTCCAAGTACATTTATTGGTGCGAATCATACAAGTTCAGGGTTTTTAATATATATTGTAGTGACCCACTCCTCTACGCAGTCCAGGTACATTATTGGTGCGAATCCTACAAGTTCAGGGTTTTTAATTTATATTGTGGAGACCCACTCTTCTACGCAGTCCAGGTACATTATTCGGTGCGATTCATACAAGTTGATGGTTTTCTTATTATATATATTGTGGTGACCCACTCCTCTACGCAGTCCAGGTACATTATTGGTGCGAATCATACAAGTTCAGGGTTTTTAATTTATATTGTGGTGACCCACTCCTCTACGCAGTCCAGATACATTTATTGCTGTGAATCATACAAGTTCAGGGTTTTTAATATATATTGTGGTGACCCACTCCTCTACGCAGTCCAGATACATTTATTGCTGCGAATCATACAAGTTCAGGGTTTTTAATATATATTGTGGTGACCCACTCCTCTACGCAGTCCAAGTACATTTATTGGTGCGAATCATACAAGTTCAGGGTTTTTAATATATATTGTGGTGACCCACTCCTCTACGCAGTCCAAGTACATTTATTGGTGCGAATCATACAAGTTCAGGGTTTTTAATATACATTGTGGTGACCCACTCCTCTACGCAGTCCAGGTACATTTATTGCTGCGAATCATACAAGTTGATGGTTTTCTTATTAGATATATTGTGGTGACCCACTCTTCTACGCAGTCCAGAAAGATACCTCGTGGCAACGTTTTGGACTAATAACTATATTTTTAGGTGTTCAGAATACACTGTAAATTAGTGGAAATTCTTGTTATTGAATGTTATTGAGGTTAATAATAGCGTAGGAGTGAAAATAAGCCCAAAAACTTGATTTTTAAACTTTTTATGTTTTTTTCAAAAAAAATCCGACTCCAAAACCTTAAATCCGAACCGAGACCTTTCGTCAAGTGTTTTGCGAGACAATTCCGAACCCCAAAAATAATGAAAATCCGGATCCAAAACACAAAACACGAGACCTCAAAAGTCGCCGGTGCACATCCCTAGGAAAAAGTGACACTTAGGTGTGAGAGGAATGACTTTAAACTGGCAGTTGAAGTGTGGCGGTCCGTCTCTGTCAGTGAGTCTGTCAGGGAAGAACCCTGTCATGTTGTCAGCAGAAAAAAGCCCTGTGAGTCTGTAAAGAAAGTCAGCTCTGGAGGAAACAGCCGGGAGGGACAGAAGAGTGTCAGCTCTGACAGGAGGGAGTGCCCGGTCAGACTTATCAACCCTGTTCTGTGAAAGAAACCGCAGAGATTTCCTGTGAGAGGTCTGGGGAGAAAACGGAATCTAAATGGATGAGTAAACCCTGTTTATTTATTATTTGATGGGACTGTGTAAGGACTTGGTGGGAAGGAATGAAGATAGTTTATCACAGTGCTGCAAAGGGGTGTACAAATTATATGGGGTAGTGATAGGGAAAGATAATTAGGGATCAGAGACTGAGATATATTGTTAACATCTGCACTAAACAGCAAACTTTACCTCAGACAAGTGACCTTACAGTTACAGTAAAGTACAGAGGAGAGATGGCTCAGTGCAGGACTAGGTCTGTGCAATAGGACGAGACAAAGAGGAAAGGGTGTGCAAGCCTAGCTTCAAGTCATATTCCGCCGGGATAAAGACAGACTAGAGATTGAGCGTATTGGAAAACTGAGGGACACCATAGAGTGTCACCATTAAAAGAGATTTATGTTTGACAAAGCTAAGGAAAACTGACAGCATTTTCCTATTGCTGTCTTTCTGTGTGTGCCTGTAGTTTTGTTAGTAGGGGACAGAGGGATCCATGGTCTACCTCTGGTGTTGCTTGTCAAGAACACTACCCAACGAAGAGCCTGCTGCACTCAAACCAAGGTGGAGGCACTGCGCTGAGAAAAGAAGTAAAGGAAACACCACAGGTCACAATACACTTTACATGGAAACCCATCTGATCTATGGGAAAGGGGGTGCTACATTACACAATCTTGTTACTGGGTAGAAGAAAGATACATGAATCAAGGCAGAAAATAATACAGGTGTGTGTGGCATCTTGTGTGAGGTGTGGGACGTATTCCAGAAAAACTGTTTCTAGACTGTCAGACAGCAGTTTGCAGGTGTGTGTGCGTAGATAATGAATGAGGGAAAAAGAGAGCAAAGGTTTCTTGAAATTAGGTGCACAAGAATCCCCTATTAGCAATCATATTTGCTAAAGCCATCCATTTAAAACATAACTTTTATTATATGTGGTCTAAAAAAGCAAAATATAAAATAACATCATACTAATAAAACAAATCGAAATAAAATGGGATGGATGCACTATATACTTGTACCAGTATATTCCAAACCATATATATATATAAAAGAAACAAATGATTGCTTATATCTAAACAGATAATAAATGTCCATGCAGATAACAGCTAAAACCCTAGGGGACATTTAAAAAACTAACTCACACTAAATAAATAGAGACATTAAAAATAGCATACATAACAGATACAAGGTTAAGATAAATACAATTGACTAAAAATGATAATGTAATCCTATATATAATAGCTAACAAAAGGTATAAGCAGAATATGAACCCTTATGACACTAGGTACTGAAATCTAATAAATTGGTAATAAAAGGAACAAACAGATGAGAACTGATATTCATAATGAACATTGGAAACCTGAACCCACACTGAATAAGAATAAAAGGACTACCAATGAATGCTCTGTCATCAAGGTGTGTTTTGTGTGTGTCTTTGATTTTTTTTTAATATGGATGCAGGCCACCTTCGTCGGTCAGTATCTTCTTATTTATATAGCGAGAGCAAATTACCTAGCTCTTTACAATTGAGTATCTACTTGTCTAAATATCTACTGATGCTTCTGTCCATCTATCGACATATGATTGTTACAGCCTCTTGACTCTCCATCAGTTCATGCTGTGTAATGTTCCAAATTTAGTGTAGCGTTTCAGTTGTTGGCATGACAGATGAAATTTTTTGCAACAGCAGCTGCAATGTTCTATATGTGGTCACTGAATGTTGAAAATGTCCAGAAAAAAACCCCATCCCTTTTTTAAAATAGATTTCACTGAATGACCCTTACATATTTAACAAGCACTGAATAATAGAAAAGATTATAATACATAGCATTTTTTAGGGATGTGCAGCTACGTCGACCCTCATACGCAAAAGCCCAGTTTTTTTCAAAATATATTCAGATATCATTAACCCGAACAAGATTACTTTCATTAGATAAACTTTACATTTTAAAAGAAGTAAATCTCTTTGTTCTTTTAGTTTCAGCTGCTAACAGTCATATAGCAAAAGCATACTGTTTTCCTCCACTAAATATACTACTTAGTTCAAAATGATCTCTAGCTATCTATAGTTTATACTAATAGTAAAGGCAGCTAGAACTTTTAAGATAATCCAAAGTAATAAAATAAATCACAAAGAAATTAGAGATTCAGCACACTTCTATGATTCCAACCAATGTTATCTAATTAGACGGTGCCTGTTGTATACATATTTACATCCTAATTAGATTAAATGTAAAGTATCAATAGCTATGACCTTGTAAACTTTGGATGATCTAAATTAACTGCTTACTATATGGAAAATAAATACTTGTATGCCTCTTTTCTGTATATTAAGTAGTTTAGATCATCCAGAGATCGATAAATATCGATACTTTACATCTAACCCAGCTTGGGCTGTATATATGTAAATAACAGGCACCATCTAATTAGATAACATTGGGTAGCTGAATATAGAGGATTCCTTATGCCTAACTTTAATCAGTGAACATGCAATAATCCCTGTAAAAAGTGCAACTATATCATCAGTATCTCCTGGGTAATAAGTGTGAATGTGAGATTGAATCCCATAGTACTATAGCTAATTAGGGAAAGAGGCTATTGCTGATTTCTATCATTAGACCAAATAATTGGATATGTAACGATCTCTGTGCAAATTGTAACAATAAATCATAACCCTTTGATCAGAAATGAGAGAGTGAGATTGTATCCTAATAACATTGTAGCTATTAAGCTAACTATGTGGTTATTCATCACTTAGGTGAAAAGTGCAACAATATAATCAGCATTTATTACATAATAAGAGTGAATGTGAGACTGAATGATACTATGGTTATACAGATAACTGGGGGAAAAGGCTACAGCTGATTCTTATCATCAGATTAAACCAATGGATATGTGACCATCTCTGCCAATAAAACAAATCATAATGACTATAAATGGGAGTGTGAAATTGTATCCTAATGATATTGCAGCTATTAGGCTAACTAAATGGATATTTCTCCCTTATTGTGTTTAAACGAACACTGATACTTTATATCCCGACATTATAAAAATTGGGACTCTATAAATGATTTTTGAACATCAGATTAAATAATTAGATTTATGTCAATTAAGTAGAATGCGGATATATGATATCGAGCACTTTTTCTCCCCCTGTGATCATCATCATTTATTTATATAGCGCCATTAATTCCGCAGCGCTGTACAGAGAACTCACTCACATCAGTCCCTGCCCCATTGGGGCTTAAAGTCTAAATTCCCTAACACACACACAAACAGAGTAGGGTCAATTTGATAACAGCCAATTAACCAACCAGTGTGTTTTTGGAAACCGGAGCACCCAGAGGAAACCCACGCAAACACGGGGAGAACATACAAACTCCACACAGATAAGGCCATAGTCGGGAGTCAAACGCATGACCCCAGTGCTGAGAAGCAGAAGTGCTAACCACTTATCCACCGTGCTGCCCATGATAGGCTTGAATAACAACTCAGCTCTTATGATAGTCAATGTTAGTGTAATTCTATTACACTCACAACTTAGATCCCTTCAATTGAGCTGTAGGGACATTAAAATTGTGTCTACTTATTATCATCACCACCTATAGAGATTCAATATAGAGATTCCCAAATTATACCCCATTCATACTGCACCAAAATCCCAGGTATTTGCCGGGGCGAGCTCAAACGACCCGGGTCTTAGTGCAGTATGAATGGTACAAGTCAAAAATCCCGGGTCTAAAAACCCGGGTCTTCAACCCTGGATTTATCGAGCGGTAATTCCCGGGTCGGACCCGGGTTGCCTGCACTATGAATGGTGCAACCCGGGTTTTTCAACCCGGGTTGCACAGAAAACAAGCTGATTGGCTGTCTGCCTGTCTCTGGAGGATGATGTCATCGGTGGGAGCCCATGGAAGATTCGAGAAGGAGTTTAGGATGACCATCACCATTTTTCAGCCAATGAAAACTGCTCTGGTGATGACTCCCACAAATTGCCAGGGCACAGACTTGTGCAGTATGAATGGGGTCAACCCGGGAAATTCAGGTGTACTGTACTTAGTGTCATTTGTATTCAGACATGTATTGCATGCAATTGCATTCATTGGCAGAAGCTCCATTTCTAAACAATATAAGGAATGCATAGGCAAACCGTGGGGGGTTTTCTAGTGCCTGGACCCCCCTCCCCCCTCCAAGCCTGTTGCACTGTATAATTGAGGTGGGTGGACCCTGCCCCTGCTTTACATGGCTCTGCTTGAAAAGGGAGAGCTGTGTGCATCTAACAGTAGTGCACGCAGCATTGCCCATGTATATTATGGGGATAGGAAGAGTTGGAGAGCAGCCAAGCACTGTCTAAAGTTATAGCCACGGCCCAATGCATGCTGGTCAGGCCCACTGGTGGCGTGGTGTGGAAACCCCCTCTACACATCCTACGTTTGCCCCTGGCATGCAAATGGACTTATGTCTGATTATGAATCATGCCCTTAATGTCAGGTCTGGTCTGGGGAATTAGGTGTATTCATTAAATGTGAATGTTATTAATTTAATGTATGGCTTGATTAGGGGAAAATATCTTTATTTAATAAACATTCCAGTCTCCAGCTGAGCATGGTGTACTGGTGCCTGCAGAACTTATAGAATGAGTTGGTGCCGTCTCCCAGGCGTTACTTGGCATCGGGGCTGGGAAAAGGCTGCAGGGACCAGAACTAGTGTTTGATATATAGATATATGTATTTTAGGCTAACAGTGAATCATTTTAAAGTCACAAATCAGGTTCAATTCCCTAAAATAAGTAAAACTGGTTTTACTTGGAAACCTTACAAATGTTCTAACACTTGTCTAGACAAATAGACAACTCACCCAGATGCTGGAAAACCAGATAGTTTTCTTTTTGCTAAGCACAAGAACCACCTCTCAACTAGAAATAATTTTTATGCTGCACCTACTAAAAGCTGGGTGTTAGTTGGAAGATTGTTCAGAGAGCAGAGACAAGAGGTGTACAGGGGACTAGACTGAAAGGGAATATTCCAGAGATATTAAGAGTAAGGTAATTATATAATTTGTGTATATATATATATATATATATATATATCTATATCTATATCTATATCTATATCTATCTATCTATATCTATCTATCTATCTATCTATCTATATATGTACATATATATATATATATATATATATATATATATTTATACTCTCTATTCATTCTCTCCACATTATAAACTCTTTCGCAAGCAAGGCCCTCACTAACATTTTTAATTGTGTTTTAATTACCCTTACCCTTTGTCTTTATGTCTGAATTTATTCTCTCTAACTTGTATGTCCCTGTTGTACATATGCTCTAGTTTCCCCATTGTCCGTCACTGCGGAGCACTATGTTTCCTTACAAATAATAATTAATAATAATAATAATAATAATAATTTGCAATGCTAGGCTTCATGACTACATTGGAGAACATAGAATTGTGCCCCCATCATTGACGCCACCTGAAACAAATCAGGTCTGGCATAAAAACAGCATTCGCGCTACCCTTAGTTAATGACCTTTTCAGTGTTTGTGTTTTGTGGTTACATTTACAGACAAGGAGACTCCCTTAGTGGATAAAACCAGTGAGAACGGTAAGTGGAAGAGAATGAGGGAGAGCAGTGTGACTCTAGTGGAAGAGGAGACGTCCGCTCTGCAGTTCATGAAGAAGAAAATCCACAGTCTCTCAGTAAATGTAGGTGTCACATTGGGCTCCATGTGTTCTGATTTTTCTGTCACTGTGGCTGTTTTTGGTGCTAAATAACTGTAACTTGTTCACAATAGGTTGGTACCTTCTCTTTTACACTGGATGACCAAAGACCAGTATTAGCATGAAAGTACTCAAAATACTAAATTACTTATCTAAGTCCTGCCATAAATCCCACCTATATTGATCACTAGGGGCTAGATTTACTAAGCTGCCGGTTTGAAAAAGTGGGGATGTTGCCTATAGCAACCAATCAGATTCTAGCTGTCATTTTGTAGAAGGTACTAAATAAATGAAAGCTAGAATCTGATTGGTTGCTGTAGGAAATATCCCCACTTTTTCAAACCCGCAGCTTAGTAAATCTAGCCCTAGGTGTTTCCCATTGTAAGACAATAGAACATAAACCCCTCAAAGTTTGAAAGTCATTTCTGTTTCTTTTTGGAATATCGTCTCTCTTTCTGTAGCAGGGCGATGAAGACGCTTTCTTTGTGGCTGATCTAAATGACGTGATACAGAAACATCTGCGATTTCTCCAGGAGTTGCCCCAGGTGAGGCCGTTCTATGCTGTGAAGTGTAACAGCAGTGATGAGATTCTTCAGGTGCTCGCAGCCCTGGGTACAGGATTTGACTGTGCCAGCCAGGTAATGGCAGCCTAGAATACGTAACACATTCACACTGCGCAGCAGACAGCTCATGTTATCAGTTCTTCATGAAACTGTCACAATGATAAGAGTAATAAGATAGTGGCTGATGTGAGAATACTCACTGACCACACACCTGCCAGCTATAATCATTATCACAGCACTATAACCCTCTGTTTCTGCATTATCCACTTGTTTTCTAGTTGCAGTAACCTGGGATGGATTTCTTTCATTTTTACATCAATTAATTAATTACAGACAGATTGTTACAAATATGAAAAATAAAAGGGGGAAAAGCAAAGGCGGGCTGTTATAAATACTGGTAGTGATTAGCGGGATCTTCTCACCTAAAGTTTATGGTGGTGTATTGGTTCTCGTACAGACTTGGTTATCACTGAGGTACATACCCATCTTCTTTCTACCTTAGGATAATACTGCAAATCAACCCAGGTTATCAGTTGAGGGGGGAGGGAAGGGGAGTAGATAAAGTGTTATCTGACTTGGAACAGTAGTCAGGTTAATGCTATAGAAATCACGCCTGGACAACCTGTAACTCACCAGGTGTTGCAAAACTACAAGACCCAGCATGCTTTGCCAACCAATAGACAGGTGATAGCTGGAAGAGTGTGCCAATGCTATCCACTTCACTCTGGCTGGCCACCCAGGGGTGCCTTACTATGCCAGGGAAGTCTACCCAGTACCTTCTAGGATTCGTATAGTCACTCAGGCAAATGCAGTTATAAAAATACAACAGTATATTTATTGTCATACAAACAACACTAGAATATTATGTACACACAGTAAATAAATGCCAGACAGGTTTACCACATTATCTGTCCCTTACTCCAATATCTTAAGGAGTTATAGTCACCTGCCTGTCCAGACTTCACGACCCATGGATCTCTCTCAGCTGCAAATATAGACTCTAGTAGAGAACGACAACTCAAAAACTAGATCTTGCACACTTCATGAATGAAATTCCAGAATGAACACCCCTTACCCCTGAAGTGGTTCCTTATATCTTAGGTCTAATTTCCACAGTCTTTCCTCTCCCTGGGCAAACCCCTGGGTCTATTCTTTTTAATCATTGGTCAGTGCTGAAATAGGGGGGGGGGATGTGGACAGGGGAGTGAAGATGAGCTGTCCTTCCACAGAACCTCCCCTGTTAGATGGCCTGTCTGGACTAGCCTGGTGAGAACAATGGACACTAATTAGTTCTCCCACTCCAGCATCTTGCAACCAGATCTCTACCCATAACCCCCCTGGCTTCACTTTAAAGACAATGAATAACCTTACTGCGAGCCATTAATATACAATACACAATATACATATTTACACTGATCTACAGTGTCCCCTTAGCCACATGTAATTGGACAATGCAGTTGTAGTCTGGTGAGCTGGGGAACAAAAGCAAGGGCTATAAAAAGTACTTGCTATAATCCACATTATGGAAGAAACGAGAAACAGAATAGTTTCAGGATTATCACACTCGTTTCATCACAGCAGGGATTTGCAATTTCATGGAGAAACACCAGTTGTCCAAGCTTGATAGAGATCATAGAATTTTTTGGTAATGACAACATCCATACATGCTAAAGAGCAGGGTACATTGCAAATGATGCATGTATTATACAATGTGCACTCTGCTCTTTATTGCTCTTTATTGATTACAATGGCTGCATTTATCGTACAGAGCAATAATCTCTATAGTGACCAGAGTTCTAGTTATGTACCCCGAGCAGATACACAGCTAGTTAGTAAAGCATTATATCAATACATGGCTCACCCACACAGGTCTATCTAGGTCGGATCTGGTGCATTCTACACTTATATAATGTTCTCTATGGGAGCTCGCCCAACCACAATCTGCTTCTCCAGGGCTAAGAAGCCACAAGTTTATGTTACATAAAAATTATTATACAATATTGATCATGCGCTGTAAGGAAAAGTTACAGCCAGCAGTTGGACTTGCTTACGTCTATCTCTAAATCAGGTCTTTGTTAACTAAATCTGAAAATTTTTGCTGAACTAATTGTGCTGAAAATCTGCCCTGTATAATCACTGAATCTCCTCATGATTCTTGGCCCGATTTGCGATATTGAGCTATTATATTCAGGGCTCACCAATTTGTGCAAACACAAAATAACTGACTTTTGCTGCTATATTTTGCTCCTCTGCCATTTAATTTTGGGGACTCCTGGCAGAGTGGGTCACCCCTTCCAGATGCAGCTTCTTTGTTGTGATGTGGCTCAGGCTGTGGTGAGATTATTTGAGTCATCAGGCCCCAGCTCTGGTGTGTGAGGATGGGATTTGCATATTTTCCGTGGTGGGCGGGACCTGATAATGGGAATCGTTTCATCATGGCCTCATTCCCCCACTATCTGATGACTCCAATTGCGTCAATGCACAGTGGGAGGCAGGGCCATGAAGACTCAAATCACATCATGACATCCCCCATACTTTCCACTTGGATCTTCCCCTCCGGGATCTCCTGGAGGGTACGTCCAAAAAAGTAGGCAAGTATTATTGATTTCTAAAGTGAGAGAAGGAACCTTGGCTCTTTCTTCTTTATTACTATTTTTATATACTATTATATACTATTTTTATATATTATATTTATATGTTGCTTGAAATGTTAATGAATTTTTAACATAAAGTACACCTGGAGGGAAGAAGATGCGCCTAACTGAAATTGTAGCTCTGATGCTCGATCTCTTCTTTTCAGGGGCGTAAAAAACAAACTGTTACATTTCAAGCATTTGATCGACAACTAGACCTCTCTAGAACAATGATGTTTTCAGCCTCTAAAATTTAAATATTTTTATAACTTTTATCACTTTCAAATAATCCATCATAGAGTTAACGTTATGTTCTTGTTCTACCTAACAGTTTTCTAGGCACTTTATGACCATCACATTATTTTGTCCTCAGGCTGAGATAAAGATGATATTGGGAATGGGAGTACCTGCCACTGACATTATCTACGCACACACCTGCAAACAGCCGTCACACATCAGATATGCAGCTAAGCATGGAGTCAACAGAATGACGTTTGACTGTGAGAGTGAACTGGTGAAGGTCGGAAACAATCATCCAGCTGCTGAGTAAGTGACAGTCTAGAAACAGCTTTTCTGGAATATGTCCCATCCTCACACAAGATGCCGCCCACACCTATAAAATAAAAATCTTGATAAATGAACGTTCATTCTACCCCAATAGAAAGATTATCCTTGCTCCAATCATCTACGCAACATGGGATTCCTCAGCGGCTGATGTTTTATTTTAGTCTTTATATTGGCTTCACATAACTTCGACAATAGATTTCAGTGTTGAGCCTTGCCTCCAAATCCCACCAGAACTCCTGTCAAACATTTTTGTGACCTCCACCACATTAACAACAAAAGAGCTCTCAAACTTTATCAAATAAATTACTAACTCCCATCTTCCCTTCCTACTTATAGTACTTTGATGTGGGTGTCTCCCCTGGGACCCCACCAGTAACACCATTTATCAGGGTCTCCACATTCACATAGAGCCAGAACCTCCCTTTGGTTCTCACTATGGTAGGAGAGATCTGACACATCTCCTCTAATTGAAAGCCTAAGTGCGTTTGTTTTGGATCTCTCCTGCTACAGAAAGAGCTGAGCGGTACCATACGGGATTGGCAGGGGTCCTGGTTTTGAGAACTTTGAACTTCAGTGAATAGTGCAAATGTTGAGGAACCCCAACCAAGGTACTACAATTGAAAAGGGATGTTAGTGGTTTGTTTGAAGGTGTAGTAAATTTTATTCAAAATTACTACTAGAATTATACATCTGAATTTGCCCACAGTTTCTTTCTACTTCAGTCTTCCGTCTTCGTATTTAATTAACCATCTTCATGGTGCCCTTGCCACTCCTGCCCACTTCCTTTCTACAGCTGAATTTCCAGGTTGGGCCAGCCAGTCATAATACAATACAGATTAGGATAATGAGGTTGCCAGTAAACAACTGTATGGAGATGTAGAGGCTGAAAACAGAGTTTTAAGAGGACCAGACAGAGCTGGTCGATGTCGTTGGATCTAAAAGTATTTTAATAACATTATGTTAAAATAAATAACTGATAAACTATTAGATATCATTTTTCTTCAATGTGTAGTTCCCTATACACAACTGTATACTTCAGTCCTTCACTTAAGTCGTCAATTATGTCCGTGGTGCTGTTATCATGCGAGCCCACTTCTTTCCTGTATTAAAGTTGGCTATCCTTGTTGGGCTGGTAAAAACAGTACATTAAAGAAGAGGTGTGTCAAAAACTGCACATTTATAGATGTCGAGGCTGAAAACAGTGAGGCTGGCAAGCAATAGACAGAGCTGGATGATGCAGCAGGATCTACATGGAAGTCATTTTAATAACATATTAGTTTTTGTTTTGATAGGGGTTGGTAATCATTAGGTAGAATTCAATTTAGCTTAGACATTCCCTTAAGTAGCACCTTGCTCTTGCAGCGAAGAAGACTGTTCAATTTGTTAATGTCCTTCCTTTCCAGGATGATCCTTCGCATCAGCACTGATGATAGTGGAGCAAAGGGTTGTCTCAGCAAGAAGTTTGGTGCCCCTTTAGAGATATGTGAACACCTCCTGAAAGTAGCCAAGAGCCTGCATGTAACGGTAACTGGAATCAGGTAAGATGTATACAACATTGTTCTGATGGTGGAGAGGACAGTGGATGAGCAATAACCAATCTAAAATGAAGTTACCTTAAGGTACAAGAAGGGAAAGACAGTGAATATCCTGGATGTCTATGTATTGCTAAGATAGACTGATTTAGGATAAAGCAAATTACATTGACATTTTTCTTCGTGAGGGTCCTTTGTGGAAAAAAAAAGTTCCTTGGTTAAAAAAAACCCAATACATGTTTGATAATTTTAGATATTTATGTGCCTATAGTTCCCTGCTTGGATAGACAGAAACTCAAGTGTCAACTGTGTTTTAGAGTATTGATGCGTATCTGACAAAAGTTATAGGATAGGCGAATTAACAAGAAAACTATGTATTGGGTGGCACAGTGGTTAACACTGCGTTCTGACCGAATGACACTGGTAGATTAATTGGCCGCTGAAAAAAATTGTACTGTGTATGGTAGGAAATATAGGTGCCAAGCTCCACTGGGTGTTCTTTCCCCGTACTTGGCAAAGCTTAATTTTAGTAGTTTTTACTGCCCCTTTTGGCATTTGAATGATTTACTTTTCACTGCTTGTTAATACAATTTTTGGGTTCTTATTTTTTTTTTTTAAGAAATGTATTCATATTTTCAATGAAACTATGTACAAAAAACACAATAACAGATAAGTTGAGTACAGCAAACAAATCACAAATCGAGTATACAATGCAGAGGGAATAAAACAAAATTTGTGTTCAGATAATTGGCCAAGGCAAATGTGAAGTATATATAATACATTCTGAAATTAAATATGCAAAAGTGTGATCATTTTTTGGGGGGAGTGGGGGAAAGAATAACTGAGCCCAGAGGTGAGACCCCCAGCAGCCACAGGGCCCCCGTGAGGAAATGAGAATGATTTAACACAGTTAATCAAACCATAATAAGGGCTATTGTTAATAGAAATGGTCCAAAATGTCCAGTGAAGGATAATTCTGAGGTTTTATTGGTTTATTATAAATAAACAAGTCACACCAGATTTGGGAAAATTTGTGGGTATTGTTATTCAAATATGCAGAGATTTTTCCCACGGACGACAAATACAATATTTTATTGAAAGTTGCCGTCTGAAGGGGGAATCAGGATTTTTCCAGTGTTTTGCTACCAAGCATCTGGCTGCATTAACGATCTGCACAGAGGGTTTCTCTGAATATTTATAAAGTACCTCCAGGGGGAACCAAGGAGAAAAGACCATGGACATTTAGAAATCGGAACATTACTGATATCACCCCAAACAGAGCAATCTTTGGGCAAGACCACAAAATATGAAGGACAGACTCCACCCGACCACATCCTCTCCAACATTGCTGAGAGGCCATACTGTAGATCCTTTTCAATCGTGTAGGATTCAGATCAAATACCACATAAAAAAAGTATATTTTATAGGCATTCTCCTTTACCAGGGAAAACATAGAGGATTTGGAGATCCTTTCTCTCACTGTGGTCCAGGTGTCCTCCTCTGGTGGTCTGCCATTTATCAGGGTCCCCCTCATGTACAGGGGTAGAAGTCTGTTTAGAGGAGATGAGGAGATTATAAAAGATAGAGATAATGCACTTCTGAAGAAGGTTGTGAATGCAGAGAGACTTGTGTGGATCTGGAGATCTCACAATATTGGACTTAGAAAGGGAATTGACAAAGTGCTTCACTGCAGGTATGCAAATGGACTGATGGTCGAGAAATGAAACTGCTCCTATAGGATCACCCGCAGATTGCATTGGACAAAAGTAAGACACTCCAAACAACCTGATACTTCTCTTCTGCCAGTGCAGAAAGCGAGAGACACATTGCCCTGGAGAGAAGTCAGGGTTGTTCCAGAAGGGACTGAAGTGGTCTCAAGATGAAATTTACTGTGATCCCAGATTTGACAGGTAAAGGGGTAACTGGATGCAACCTCACCAAAAGAAGGCCTACCATCAGCCATAACACAAGAAGGGAAATTTACAGAAAGAGGTTTCCAGAGCTATTCAACTCAGACCAAAGCCACCTGCAAACAATTCTACAGCCTGGCTCTGGTGAGTAACAAAGTAATAAAGGCAAACATCTGGAAAGCCCCTGTCTCCATCAAAGGTAGCTCTGCGCAGAGTAGAGAAACTGGTGCACAGGACTTATTCTTCTACACAAATTGGGAGAATTAATTAAATTAGATTAGATTTAGGAACCTTCACTGGAGTGTCTGGAAGAGATACAGCAGGCGAGGCAGGACATTCATCTTAAGAGAGACAATCCTACCCATCCAGGAGGTAATTCATTTTTGCCATCTGAGCAGATCCAACTTAATTAGTTTGACAATTCAGGGAAAAATTTCCACATATACAGATTCATACCTCGAGGTGAAATAAGCCCCCAGATATTTGATTTTGAAATGTTGCCAGGAAAAGTTAAAGCTGGTCTTAAGGAGTCCCTCTGTGTGGGATGGCAAATGGAGAGGAAGGGCTTCTGTTTTAGAAAATTTTATTTTATATCCCAAGAGGGTTCCATAATTAGAGAGAATATTAAATAAGTTTGGGAGGGAAGTATGAGGAGAGGTCGATGTACTTAGTTTATATTTTCCAGATCTAACCACAACGCCTTTAATATCAGAGGAAAGGTGAATTGTCACTGCCAAGGGCTCAATTACAAGAGTGAAAATCAGGGGTGACAAGGGGCAACCGTGACGTGTGCTGTTAGTAATTGAGAGTGGGGTCAACAATACACCATTTACAGAGATCCTGGCCTAAATCCTCTGAAGAAAGTTGCCATCAAATCAAAATCTCTTGAAAGTTTCTATCATAAACAGCCAACTGATGCAATCAAATGTTTTCTCTGCATCCAGAGAAAGCAGCAGGGCTGGGGACTTTTTAGAGTTGATACAGTGAGCAAGGCTAATAATTTGTCCGATGTTATCCAGGCTTGTCTACCCAGTATAAAACCTACTTGGTCATCGCGGATCAATTGGGGCAGCACTATGTTAAGGCGTTCCGCAAGTACCTTCACATAGACCTTGTACTCCATGTTCAAGAGTGAAATAGGTCTGTAATGTGCACAGTGTTTGCCCTCTTTCGGAATAAAAATGATCCAAGCTTCAAGAGTCTCTTTTGAACAAACACTGTTGAACACATCAGCAAGATAAGGTGAGAGCAGCAAGTTAAACGTTTTAGAATATGTGGCTGTGAAGCCATTAGGACCTGGAGCTTCATTAGAATTTAAGTTTTTAATAACATCAGAGATTTCTTGAGTGGGCAAGTCCGAATCCAGCACCTCGAGTGTACTAATAGAGAATATGGGCAAATTACACTAGGAGAGGAAGTCTCAAGATGACTCTATCGAAGAAGGGGAGAGGTCCATCTTTTGTGAGATGTTATAGAGACTACTGTGAAATCGTCTGAACTCTGTAATCTAATTAGGGTCATGTGTAACTTTACCAGAAAGTGATTTAATCTGAAGGACATTGCTCTGGGATAATTTTGACCTCTGCCTGGAAGATTGTAACCTGTCACCTTATTCCTAGAAGGTTTGGATTAAATACTTAAGAGAGTTCTCCGATTTAGTGGAAATCAGGAGATTTAGCTCACCTTTTGCTGCCCCGAATTTGTTATAGTCCTCTGGTAAACCCATAGATTTGTGGATCTCATCTAGTGTGGCTAACATGTTGGCAGCATCTAGTAATGTTATATAACTGTTCTCCATAGATGTTGTAAATGGGGATACCTCTGTTCCATAAAATGAAAGGCCTTTGTAGTCCCTGCCCTTTGAACATGTTAATGGGTCACATGTTTTCATTTTAAACAAACATTTCAAACGTAGATTTACCTTAAGTAAAACGTGAAAATATTCAACTATTCGCAATAGATTTATTTCCCGTGTTTTTATAATCATCTTCAATAAGCTCATAATCGAGCAGAGAGTGATGTGAATGACCACATATTCTTTGTACAGTGCTGCGTAAAATTATTGTTACTACAGAAATATATTACATTATATAAAGCCTTCCCTATGTGAACATTTGCATTTCATCAATTAGCACAATTTAACAAAGAGTAAGAGTTAACACTTACCCAAATGGTGTAATTTTCTTTTTGGGAAATTAATAGCAATAGGTCACTATTATACCTCCCAACAACCCTATATCAAAGATCAGTACAAAATCATGTCCATCTGCTCATGCCCCACCCATGATTTTTCGACACTTCCAAATTGGTCTGGCCCCACCCGGTTTTACCATGAGAGTTCGGGACTGTCCAGCTAAAATCATCTATGGCTATTCAAACTCTTTAGATTAGAAGTGTAAATATCAATTTCTTTCAGCTTCCCCCTTGCCTATTCTACCAATATACAGTATATGGCTCTCTATAGAAACAAAGTTTCGATCTAACAGGACATATTTCAATTATTCATTTATAAATGTTGACAAATCACATGCCCAAGGCTTCTAACGAGCTGCACCTAATTAACGAAAGCCCTACCACACCCATGACATTCCTCATACCTTAATTGAGCTACAAAGTGGTGTATATATTTTTTTTACTTACATGTGTAAACAAGGTGTAAAAGTTATGTGCAACATAGAAACTTTGCAGAAATTATCTTTAGCTCACAATTTAGCTTTAGATTGTAAGCTCTCATGAGCATGAAGCTCTTCTCTCCTGTTCCTCCTCTTTTCATTACCTATGACTTCTGCTCGCTAGGTACATTTTGCACCTCCTCCTTGGGCTCTCTGCCCTTGACCTCACGCCTCCACTGGAGCCTCTATCAGTGGCTCTGATACGGTTGTTTATACCCACGCTCATGGGCACAGGTTTCATTGAATAGATGCCTTGCACCCCATTGGCCATTTAGGCTTTTATTAGCTGTGTTGAGATTTGTATTGTTATTTGTTTACTGTATTGTCCTGTAATACCATGTACTGTTTTGTAGTTTGCCCTCTGCACGGCTCTACGGACCATTTGTGGTGTCCTATAAATAAAGGATACTATTAATTGATCCAGAGCTATTTAGGCAATGAAAGAAAAGTGCGTGTCTCACTTCCTTCTGTGGTATATTCATCTTTCTGCAGTTTCCATATTGGTTCTAGCTCCAGTAACCCCCAGAGTTTTCATCAGTGTATTGGGAATGCCAGACGTCTTTTTGATCTTGGAAACTCATTGGGGCACAAGATGAAAGTCTTGGATATTGGAGGTGGGTTTCCTGGTGATCCTGATTTCCGACCAAGATTTGAGGAGGTGAGATTAAAATATATTGATCAATGTAAATTGATAGATATGAAAAGAGAACAATAAGGCTTATTTATTTGAAGATGTACAGTTACTTGTTTTTTTGTGGAATCTTTAGAAAACACATTTGTGCATTTTTAAGGTCCATACTGATCTATACTTAATTGGTCCAATTCGGTTCTTAGGCTGGGTACACATTACAGAAAATCATTCCCATTTTGTTTTATCAACAACTGAAAAGAAAAATTACCCATCAGCATGGCGATATACATATCGTACATATAGTACACTCTATACATGTTTTACAAGACTTACCTTCAGATCTGTGCTCTTCATCTGTCATAATCATTGGTTGAAATGATTGTCACTCTGCACATCCAGTGGAGATCTGTGGACATCATTGGTCGTGAGTGCATAAAAATTGCAGAATTGGAACAAGATCATTCCATTGTTGAACGAGAATCTTAGCTCGGTTTAATAATTCAAAATGAAACAATATAATGTGCTTTGGAACGAAAATCTTTCAATGTTGCAGTGTACACACTAATGCGATATCGAGCCAAACGGTCATTTATCGTGTTATTGGTACAATATTTGGCTGAAAACCCTGTGTCACAACTCTGAATAAATTATTGGATCCCTTGTCTCTGCCGGGGTAGAACTCGCCCAGGAGCGCAGAGTCTAACGGGTAGGAGGTTTTCGCCAGGGACCCCCACAAGGGGATATGGGCTTTGCCGCTACAGTCCTGCAGGTTGCAGTCTTCAAAACGAGTGCTAACAGAGTGGTAGTGGAGCTTTAACACGGTGGATAATATAATGATAAAAATCCAAAACACTAGCTGAGAGTTCTTGACTCAATGGTATCACAAATAATAGTAGTGCTGAGATATAGTGGCTGAAATATAGCAGGAAATGCAGGACACTGATAGAGCTGAATGACAAAAGATAATTCAAGGTAATGGCAAACACAGGGCACACGGCAACTTGCTCAGGCTGAAGGGATGAAACACCACACGCTGCTTCATATAGGAAACCCTTAGCAACTGCAGGGAGTAAATAGAGCAACAGTTCAACGCCAGAGATAATAGATATAGAACTAGCTAGTCCGAGTAGGTAGCTCACAGCGTACAAGACAAATCACTGATACAGCAATTGTTCAAACGGAGGTAGTAGGAGTTTTAGGACTAGGCTGATCCACAGATGTAACTCAGTGCAAGGAAATAGAATCACTGACACAGCAACAGTTCAAAAAACGAAGATGATAGCATAGAACTAGCTGATCCGAACATGATGATTCAAAGCAACTGATGAGTACAGGTACGGCGGTAGTCCAATAATAGTAATAACATGGAAATAGAACTTAGCTGATCTGTAGGTAGCAATTCAACGTAGCAGGTGAGTTACTGGCATAGCGGTAGTTCCCATGTAGATAGACAGAGGCGTTGACTCGTTGATCCTCCGATAGTAATCCCGAGCAGCAGAGATGAATACGGGTTTAAAAAGCAAGCTCGTTACATAGAGTGTCACGACTGATAGTGGGTACCTGCTGTTGTTGGCGCAACTCAGAGGAAGGCGCGGAGTCTAACGTGCCCCTGGTATTCACCAGGAACCCCCGCAAGGAAGTATGGACTCCGCTGCAGGGACACGCAGGTCGCGGTCCTTCCTAGAGTCCACAGCGAGATACAAGGAGGTGTCAAACAGGCCGGGTCAGCAACGTTCAGGTAGAAGAGGTACAAAGGGAAATCCAGAAGAATGGTGAGGCAAGCCGGGTCAGTAACTTTCAGGGGGAACAGTACAAAGGCAGAATCCAAATAGGGGTGGTCAAACGGTCCGGGTCAAAAGGTCACAAGCAGCACGAGGATAGTCAGGAACGAATACAGCAACTGGTATACACAAACGCTGGAGGCAGGAAGACCTGATACTCTGGCACTGGTGAGAGGGCTGGAAGAGGTTTAAATACTGTGGTAACCCAATCAGAATCAGCGCTGCAGCGCTGTCATACCTGCCGCCGGGAATCCTTCATAGCGTCCCGTTGCCTAGCAACGGGGCGCGTCATCACACCCAGAGGTCGGACGGCAGGGGGATCCGGAAGTGATGCATCTGGTTGCTATGTCAGCAGACAGGCGGCCGTGCGGAACGGCGCCTGACAGTATACCCTCCTCTTCTTCCTCCTGTTTGAAGGAACCTTTTAAGAATTCTAGGAGCGTGAAGGTCCTGCTTGTCCACCCATGATCTCTCCTCTGGGCCAAATCCTTTCCAATGGACAAGAAATTGCTGTTTGCCACGAAGAATGCGAGAGGCCAAGATCCGATTGACTTCGAATTCTGTTCCAGAAGAGGTTTGTATTGGTGGGGGACGACAGGGAGGTCGATAGAATTTATTGAGTACCACTGGTCGTAGTAATGAGACATGAAAAGTATTATGACATCTCAGAGAAGGAGGAAGTTTCAATTTAAAGCATACAGGATTAATTACTTGCATGATGGTGTACGGGCCAATAAATCGAGGAGCCATCTTCATAGAAGGAACTTTTAGTCTTAGGTCCCGGGTGGATAGCCATACTTGGTCTCCCACCTTTAAGAGAGGAGTGGCCCTCCGATGACGATCTGCAAAGATTTTGTGATGCTGAGTAGCCTTGAATAAAGCCAACTTAGTCTTAGCCCAAATGAGAGAAAACTCCCGATAAAGAGTATCTACGGCTGGAACCGGTGAAGAGGACACTGGAAAAGGATCCGGAAACACAGGATGACTTCCATATACAATAAAGAATGGGGAGAATCCGGTAGACTCATGAATGTGTTGGTTATGGGAGAACTCCGCCCAAGGAAGAAATTGAGACCATTTATTCTGATTGTCAGAGGTAAAACAGCGAAGAAATGTCTCGAGGTCCTGATTGATTCGCTCCGTCTGTCCATTGGTTTGAGGATGATATCCCGAAGAGAATTTCAATTCTATGTTCAATTTCCTACAAAAGGTTCTCCAAAAACGGGATGTGAATTGGACTCCATGGTCCGAAATGATCTCCTTCGGGCAACCATGTAATCTGAATATCTCCTTGATAAAGATATCCGCCAGATGACTGGCCGTGGGCAGTCCAGTTAGAGGAATAAAATGTGCCACCTTCGAAAATCAATCAATAACCACCCAGATAGTGGTAAACCCTGCACTGTGAGGTAGGTCTGTGATAAAATCCATGGCCACACTTTCCCAAGGAGCATCGGGGATAGGGAGTGGACGAAGAAGGCCTGCCGGGACTCTTCTACAAGTCTTGTGTTGAGCACAAGTAGTGCAGGAAGCAATAAATTTACAAATATCGGCACGTACAGTAGGCCACCAGAAGCGACGGCAAAGCAACGATGTTGTCTTCTTTATTCCAGCATGGCCAGCAATGCGGGATGAATGAGCCCACTGTAGGGTCTTGAGCCGGAGATGAGCTTCCACAAATGACCGGCCTGGATGAGGAGAGGACGTTTTGGTCCTAGTGAGGGCTACAATATTAGAAGGATCAATAATATGCTGAGGAACCAACGGTCTTAAGCGATCGGAATCGTCAAATGAGCGAGATAATGCATCGGCACGTCCGTTCTTGGCTCCAGGGCAGAATGTGAGCTTCATGTTAAATCGAGCAAAGAAGGATGCCCAGCGGGCTTGCCGAGGATTAAGGCAACGAGCCTCTTGAATGAACACTAGGTTCCGATGGTCGGTAAACACAGTAACAGGAAATATAGCCCCCTCCAACAGATGTCGCCATTCCTCCAGAGCCGCCTTGATGGCCAGTAACTCCTTGTCCCCTATTCCATAATTACATTCACTTGGAAGAAATCGTCTGGAGAAAAACCCACACGGGTTGTGTGAGCCAGCAGGAGACTCTTGAAAAAGCACCGCCCCAATGCCTACAGAGGATGCATCTACCTCTAAGAAGAAGGGTCGTTCTTGATCTGGCTGGGACAGAACTGGAGCTGAAGAAAATGCTTTCTTTAACGTTATGAAGGCAGACATGGCTTCCGAGGACCAAACCCTGGGGTTGGCAGTCTTCCTGGTTAAAGCTGTAATGGGAGCTATAATGGTGGAGAATCCCTGAATAAATTGGCGATAATAGTTTGCAAAGCCAATGAACCTTTGAATCGCTTTAAGGCCTTGTGGCTGAGGCCAGTCCAGAATAGCTGACACCTTGGTGGGATCCATACAAAGACCTTGACCCGACACAATGAAACCAAGAAAAGGTACCTGGCTAATCTCAAACACACATTTCTCCAGCTTGCAGTAGAGGTGATGTTTCCGGAGTCTACGTAAGACCTCCTTTACTTGTTCCCGATGAGTTTTCAGATCTTTAGAAAATATTAATATATCGTCTAAATACACTACCACAGAAGTGTATAACAGGTCATGAAAGATATCGTTAACAAAGGTTTGGAAGATGGCTGGGGCGTTGCAGAGGCCGAAGGGCATCACCAGGTACTCGAAATGTCCATCTCTGGTGTTAAAGGCCGTTTTCCATTCGTCCCCCTTCTTGATGCGAATCAAATTATAGGCCCCACGGAGATCTAATTTGGAAAAAATTTGAGATCCACTGAGTTTGTCAAAGAGGTCAGAGATGAGAGGTAGTGGATATCGATTTTTGACAGTGATGCGGTTGAGAGGACGATAATCAATACAAGGCCGAAGAGACCCATCCTTCTTCTTAACGAAAAAAACCCCTGCACCCGCTGGGGAAGTGGATTTACGGATAAATCCCCGTTTCAGGTTTTCCGAAATATATTGAGACATGGCTGACGTCTCTGGACAAGATAAAGGGTAGGTCCGCCCTTTGGGGATGGGTTGGTCAGGAGACAAAACAATAGCGCAATCCCAGGGACGATGAGGAGGCAAGATCTCCGCTTCCACCTTACTGAATACATCTTGGAATTCCATATAGGCCTCAGGAAGATGGGTTAGCTCGGAATGAGCCATCACTTGACATTTTGAAGGCAAAACTCTAGACAGACATTCAAAGCGACATCCTGAACCCCACGACATAACTTGAGCGTGGTCCCAATCCATCTGAGGAGAATGCTTTCTCAGCCACGGTAGCCCCAAGATGAGGGGATTAATGGACCTCGGCAAAACCAAAAGTTGGATCATCTCGCTATGAAGTACTCCTACCATCAACCGAACAGGAGAAGTCACGGAGGAGATGGAGCCGTGGGTAACACGACTTCCGTCGACTGCCGTCAGAGATAACGGTTGAGGCAATGGGTTTAAAGGTATTTGGAGCTGTGAAGCTAGATCCGCCGAAATGAAGTTCCCGGAGGAGCCGGAGTCCACAAAGGCCGTGGTGGAAAAGGTACCCTTGGGGGTGCTCAGGATGACCGCCATCTGAAATTCTGGGGAATTTTCTTTAGAATAGGGAGCAACTGTGGATTCTCCTAAAACGGCCTCCCCGCCACCGTTTAGGAGGAAGAGTTTCCCGGTTTCTTGGGGCAAACTCTTAGCAGGTGTCCCGGATCTCCACAATACAGACACAGGCGTTGTTTGAAGCGTCTCTCCCTCTCTTCAAGGGATAATTTAGAGCGTCCTACTTGCATTGGTTCATCCACTGGCAGGATGGGATTTTGGAACTGGGGTGCTAGCCGTGATATGAACCGTTTGCCAGGAGAGCGTTCCTGCTGCGCTCTTGGTAGCGCAAATCCACCTTTATGCACATGGAGATGAGGGAATCTAACTCGGCCGGGAGTTCTCTGGAAATTAGCTCATCCTTAATCCGGTCAACCAGACCTTGCCAAAAGGTTGCCACCAGTGCTTCGTTATTCCATTTTAACTCGGAAGCCATGGTCCGAAATTGAACTGCATATTGCCCCACGGACAGGTCACCTTGGCGGAGGTTTAACAAGCTAGTAGCTGCAGAAGCAACTCTTCCGGGATCATCGAAGACTTTTCTAAAAGCTTCAATGAAGGAGTTGGAGCTATTAAGAAGTGGATCCCCTCATTCCCATAAAGGTGAGGCCCAGGCAAGGGCTTGACCACTGAGGAGGGAGATGAGAAAGGCTACTTTGGTGCGTTCTGAAGAAAAGGCCCCTGGGTTGCACTCAAATTGAATGGCACATTGGTTCAGAAAGCCCCTGCACTTCTTGGGATCACCGTCAAACTTTTCGGGTGTTGGGATGCGTAAACCGAAGGCCACTGTAGAGACCGTAACCACACTGGATGCTGTGGATGCAGAAGAGGTTATGGCTGGTGTAGTGGGTGAAGCACTCTGAAATGTATCGAAGCGGGTAGTAATCCCTTGGACACATTGTAGGAGATGCGCTTGGGCTGCTTCTTGTTGCTCCACTCGCTGAGCCAAATGCAGGAGTAGGTCTCGAGCAGACGGTTCACCAGACCCCTCCGTTGTCATGGCCAGAGTATACTGTCACGACTGATAGTGGGTACCTGCTGTTGTTGGCGCAACTCAGAGGAAGGCGCGGAGTCTAACGTGCCCCTGGTATTCACCAGGAACCCCCGCAAGGAAGTATGGACTCCGCTGCAGGGACTCGCAGGTCGCGGTCCTTCCTAGAGTCCACAGCGAGATACAAGGAGGTGTCAGACAGGCCGGGTCAGCAACGTTCAGGTAGAAGAGGTACAAAGGGAAATCCAGAAGAATGGTGAGGCAAGCCGGGTCGGTAACTTTCAGGGGGAACAGTACAAAGGCAGAATCCAAATAGGGGTGGTCAAACGGTCCGGGTCAAAAGGTCACAAGCAGCACGAGGATAGTCAGGAACGAATACAGCAACTGGTATACACAAACGCTGGAGGCAGGAAGACCTGATACTCTGGCACTGGTGAGAGGGCTGGAAGAGGTTTAAATACTGTGGTAACCCAATCAGAATCAGCGCTGCAGCGCTGTCATACCTGCAACCGGGAATCCTTCATAGCGTCCCGTTGCCTAGCAACGGGGCGCGTCATCACACCCAGAGGTCGGACGGCAGGGGGATCCGGAAGTGATGCGTCTGGTTGCTATGCAACCAGACGCGCTGTCAGCAGACAGGCGGCCGTGCGGAACGGCGCCTGACATAGAGGTAGCGGAGAAGTGGAGTTTAGCCGGGCTGTGCATAGAACTACAAATGACAGGTAGTTCAACAGTAGTCCAAATAGCGAGGCAATAACAGTGTTGAGTCAGCTGGACAGGAGTGAGGGAATTGAGCAGTAGCAATGAGTACAGGTGTAGCAGGCAGTACACTATAGCCGTTCACCACGTAGAAGTAGTGAAGGAGTGAAGTTCAGCTGAGCCGTGCATGGAACTACAAGTGACAGGCAGTTCGGCGGCAGTCCCAGTAGCGAGGCAATAGCGGTGTTGAATCAGCTGGACAGGAGTGAGGGAATTGAGCAGTAGCAATGATGAGTCCAGGTGAGCCAAACGGTAGCAGCGAAGAGTACAGCTGATTCCAAGGGTTCAACGGAGAATAGGTAAGTCAAACCTGAGGAAGCCGGATCCTAGTAATGAGTGAGTAACACGAAGAACAGGCAAAGAACAGAGGACCGTGGGAAGTTTAAATAGTGCTGCAGAATACCAGAACCAATAAGAACATGTGCAGAAATGATGTCTCAGAACAAAGTAGTAGGTCTAATTACCGCTTGCAAGAGGAAGGTAACGGCGCTGGTATCTGTTTATGGGACCGGCGTGTGATACCCTGTAGTGTGTACCCAGCCTTACTCCTCAGACAGATAGGCATTTTCTTGCAATTTTATAATTGTTACTTTAGCATTTTTAAACTTGGTTTAAACATAATTTTGAGGTTTCCGTAGCGGAGGTTGTGGTCTGTGTAAATGAGAAGACCACAACCTGTGCCCCAGAAACCTCAAGTACTACAAAGTAACAGGACCTGGAACTTCCTACCTCTACCCTTAACATTACCCCGATATAACACCACATCCACCAGTGCAGATGACCTAATCTCTCTTTAAACATAATTTTCCTTGAAAATTTGTAGATGTTCTTCAACTTATGTCCTACAAAGTGGCAAAATAAAAGTAATATTGCTGTTTTTCTATACTTATTTTTAATGTACAATATCAATAAATATATCTGACTTGTGGCACTTTTGTCATATTACATGTTTGTTACATTTACATGCATAAGATTATACAGATATACATTGATACATGTAACACCCCCTTTTCTGGCTAGGGTGTATGCATCAGTTTTTGTGTCCTGTCTGCGAATGAAATCTTTACCTCACATTCCGAATCGCACACTGCCTCCATCTTAGTTTTGGTGTGATAGGGTTTTTGTTAGTCAGTTTCTCAGCTGTAGAGACCAAGGAACGCTCCACCCCCCCCCCCCCCTCTATTCTAGACCAAAGGCACCCACAAATAATATATTACCACACCAGATTAGTCTTTAGAAGCCTCACCAACACATTTATTAGTGAAGGGGTGGTCTGCTAAAGCTTTGCTTAGTTTTACTATCAAAATATATTTCTGTATATCAACCGATATTTAAGAGGTAGGGGTAGGATGAAAGTATCACTTTAAATATTAAAAGACACTGAACACAATTAGCACATTTACCCCCTTACGAACTATGTATTAGGAGGTACCTCTGACCCACTTAACCTCCCTAGTGCAGGCACATTGAAACTGTAGGGCACACATGCTTACAGAACGGGACTCTTGAGTGCTGAAATGTGTAGAAATTGTCTGTCCTTGGCTGCAGTACTCACTACGGAGTTCCATACTGCTTCTGGCACAGGAACTGTTCATTGGGAGCTCCATGGATTCCATTTCCATGGGTAAGCAGTGGCACACAAGCCTCAGATCACCATGGGGCAGCACGGTGGCTATGTGGTTAGCACTTCTGCCTCACAGCGGTCATGAGTCCAATTCCCGACCATGGGTTCATGAGTTCAATTCCCGACCATCTGTGTGTCCATGGCCTTCTGTGAGGAGTTTGTATGTTCTACCTGTGTTTGCGTGGGTTTCCTCCGAGTGCTTCGGTTTCCTCCCACACTCCAAAACATACTGGTAGGTTACTTGGCTGCTATCAAAATTGACCCTAGTCTGTCTCTCTCAGTCTGTGTGTGTGTGTGTGTGTGTGTGTGTGTGTGTGTTAGGAAATTTAGACTGTAAGCTCCAATGGGGCAGGGACTGATGTGAATGACTGCTCTGTACAGCGCTGCGGAATCAGTGGCACTATATAAATAAATGGTGATGATGATGATGTACTATGCCAAAAGTCATCTGGAGTGGTGCAAAGTACACAGCATTGGACTCTATGGCATTGGATATGGGTTCTCTGGAGTGATGAATCACGTTTCACCATCTGGCAGACAAATGAATATTGGCTTGGCGGATTCCAGGCTTACGCTACCTACACAAATGCGTACTGCCAACTGTAATGTTTGCTGGAGGAGGAATAATGATCTGGGGCTCTTTTTCATCATTTGGCCTCAGTCCCTTAGTTCCAGTGAAGATAAGTTTACAATGACATTCTAGAGAATTGTATGCTTCCAACTTTGTGGCAAAAATTTGGAGAAGGCACTTTCCTGTTTTGGAATGACAATGCCCCCATCCACAAAGTGAGGTCCATCAAAAAGTAGGTTTCCAAGTTTGGTGTGGAAGAACTTGACCGGCCTGCAGAGAGCCCTGACTTCATCGAACACCTTTGGGATGATTTGCAATGCTTACAGAGAGCCAAGCCTTATCACCCAACATCAGTGCCTAATCACTAGTGGCTGAATGGGTGCAAACTCATGCAGCCAAGTTCCAAGATCTATTTGAAAGGCTTTCCAAATTATTAGAGACTGATATATCAGCTAACAGAGGAAAAACTACATATTAATGCCCATGGTTTTGGAATGAGATGTTCAACAAGCACATATGGATGTGATGTTCTGGAGTCCACATACTGTTGGCCATGTAGTGTATATAGTTATAGTGTATGTTGGCAGCTCAGAAGCTCATGGTTAAGATCACATTTCTTTTTCTGTTCCCAGTTTACAGCTGTGATTGTTCAATCATTGGATCAGTATTTTCCCAGTAAAGAGGATGTAGAAATCATTGCAGAGCCCGGGAGATATTATGTGTGCTCTGCTTTTACTCTTGCCACCAATATAATCACAAAGAAAGAGATTTATGGGAAAGGTCAGTAAGTAGAATTACTATGTGTGTGTGTGTGTGTGTGTGTGTATATATACTGAGTATTCACTCAAGTTATACTTTCACCATTCATCTGAAACCCACTTTGATGATATTTGTCTTCTCTTTGCTTGAGTTTAATGATTTCCATGGAACAACTACCATTTCTGGTACTAACAGTTACTCATATCCTCTGTGGAAAGCCTACATAATGATCTCTTAGCGTCAGAGAAGGGTGAAATCCACACTACTAGAAGTAACTGTCCTGTTTGGGAGTTATTTAATCAATTATTTATTTAATAATATTATTAAATAAATAGCCACAATTATTTAATCAGGCCAACTCTCCTATATAGCAATGGACCAGACTCTATGACACCAAGAGGTCCTTATCGGTGATTATGACAGGAGCCCACCAAAGTATTAGTGTGGGGATAAGGGAAGTGGCAAGGCTAGAAAGTGGAAACCCCTTTAATGTGGAACTCACATAGTTATTATGTGTGGGGTTTTTCATTTATGTTTTAACAATTTTTAATTTAATAAAGAATTACAAATTAGTGCACTTCCAACATGAAAGTCAATTTAGAAATGTGTTTGCAATTAATTCAGAAAACAATTTATGTACAATTTTTTTAAAACTTGTTTAAGGGCTTCTTTCAACATAATTATATAAATGCGGATAGATGGTTTTACAATAACACAATTTTTAATTTTCATTTAAAATACAAATTGGTCTCAATAACCCTTTTATTTTTTTACTATTTTTACCATTCCAGTGTAAATAACTCTGTGAACATCATGTTGGTATGATTTTAAGAATAATTCTGACAATCCCAGCTGTAATTTTGTCATTTTAATTTTAATGCTTAAACACATATATAGAAATTCTAAAAAAAACAAAACAATTTAACATACTTGCAAAAAAGTACCAACCATAATTATATCAATTATATTATTTATATATCAAAAAGCAAAGTAATTTAGGATTGTATATTTGGAAGTTTTCGGTTGATGTTCAACTCCATATTCCCCATTGTTGTAGGATAGGATGAGCATAGTCTGTAAACTTATTATAGTATTTATAGGTCTGTATTTTATGTATGTCACACAGGGTCATGTTTACACTTGACGCTGCCCATAAGCGAATATGTCCAACATTCTCAACATTTCCTCAGTCCCTTTAACTATAAACCTATTTTAACTAGATAATATAGGTGGTTCATGGAGACCAAGATGCTGAAAATGAGTAAGTTTATCATTATTCATTTTATTTAAATTTTTTTGCTGAATAGGTCTTACATAGGCATGTGACCAGATTGCCTATATATATATATATATTTACCCCCCAGTAAATATATATATCCCCCATTCTCCAATGAATACATTTACGCCATCTCCCCATTCTCCAATGAGAACATTTTACCTTCCCCAATCTCCTATGATCACATTTACCCTTATTCTCCAATGAGTACATTTATTCCCATTTTCTAATGAGTACTTTAAGCCCCCCATTCTCCATTGAGTACATTTACCCCCACTCTTTCCATTTTTCAATGAGTACATTTAACTCCACACCCCCATTCTCCAATGAGTACACATACAGCCCCCTCCCATTCTCCAATAAGTACATTTGCCCCTTCCCCATTCTCTAATGAGTACTTTTAGCCCCCCATTCTCAATTGAGTACATTTACCCCTATTTTTCCCCATTCCCCAATTAGTAAATTTACCCTCACTCCCCCCATTCTACAATGAGTACATTTACTTAGCAAGGAGTACTCATTAGTATGTACTTCTACAATGTCTGCGCTATTGTCTGCTTTATGTGACAAAGATATCAATATACTTAGCACGTATTCATTCACTGGTTTTATAAAATAATTATGGCATCTGCGTTTCTTTCCTCACTTCTTCAGTTTATTAAGTTGGCTAGAGATTACACTGCCCACATTATGCCCAACCCCATGCCAAGCAGCTGGTCACCGAATTAAACAACTGTGTTTCGTGATACGATTCTGTCTAGCAGCTTTCCATGCTCTCATTAAAACCAACATAACACAATTAAGCACAAATTTAAGTATACCAGAACATATTTTAATAACAGTATATTTACCCCACAGTTTGATGCCCTGAAAAAGAGAACTGGCTTCTGTATACTTGTATTTTTATTTGGTCATGGAACTACTCAGAGACCTCTAATATCCTTCTATTACACAATGTGTCATCCCATGTAATATAAATATAGAGTCGTAACCAATGCTCTTCATCTTATAGGAGCTGACGGGAAAGAAAGAAGAAAACTCTCCTATTATCTAAACGATGGGCTGTTTGGGTCATTTTTATACTCAAACATGTTCGGAAAACAGAAGAGCATAAAACCAATAGTGGAAAAGGTAAGTGATTATATATATTGCTGATCAATACAGGAAGAAACTGGGACAGCACAAACACAAAGGAGTATTATAATTGTGCAAAAATCACTTGCAAAATATCTAATATGATGTAATTTGTTTCTTTTTAAATTGTCAATGTTACTATGTTACATTGTTTTTAAACCATTTAAATATTATTATTTTTGGGTCCTTAATTGAGGGTTGTACCTTTTGGGGGCACTGGTCCCAGTGCAGACAGAAATCCAGTTCTTTTCCTCTTCCCCTGCTTGGGGAGATTATAATGTACAATATCCAGGGTGCTCTACATGGTGAATTCACAGTGGTCTAGCGATCTTCTAGAATATGAGACTGCTCGATCCTCTACATTGCTCAATATGAATGTGAACTTCCCGGCTGTCATAGTCATAGACCAGTGATATGCCAGACATTCTGTTCTTGCAGGCCATCAGATATCCTAGTGCCAAACATTCTTCCAGTGCTTATGTTAGGTTTATAAACACCTGTAACTAATTGTTGTATGATAGGAGTATAGCTATACACTTACTATGTGCTTATGATATTTATATGAATGTTGTGCAGGACCATATTTAAACTTGATGCTGCCCATAAGTGAACATCTCCCACATTCTGCACCAGTTCATTGAACTTGAACTTGAATTTTTTTTTTTTTTTTTTTAACTGGATAAAATAGATGGATTGTGAAGAAAATTAGCAAATTAAAATTTATTTGTTTTGCTGCCCACTGAATAGGTCTTACCTAGGCATGTGCTCAGTTTCCCTATATGTTAAACAGGCCTTGATAATATCTACCAATTCAGCATGTAAGAAACTCATGTCAGCTGTCATTGTGGTGGAAAACACCATAAGCAGGGCTGGCAATAAGGAATCAAATTTATTGTGACCCCATTCTCTCCCAAACTGATATAAAACAGCTGTAGATCTGGCTCTGTATCACGACCCACCCACTGATGTATCATGATGTGAAATGCGTCATTACACAGCACATGGAAACCTGTATCGTATCATTGCACCCCACCCATAGATGTGCAATAAGACTATTCACACCACTGTGCATCCTTTGGTCGGCCATACATACATATATTGGGTTGCCCTGACTTTGTAGACCTTTCCATAATATCTTGCAGACGCTAGGTGTATAAAATTGGAAACATGATGCATTGTGATGGGCAAGGAGGGGGGGGGGGGTTAAAAAATTGTGGATTTTCTTGTGGTTTCTTTATTTACTAACAGTAAATGTTTTTTGAAACCCATCACCACCCTGAGCCCTAACATAACAAAGGGACTCTGATGAGCATATAAGGTTTATTGCTTGCAGCCTTCGGTGTGTAGATTTATTTTAACACCTTGTTGATTCAATTATTATATGTCAGTGAAGGAAGCCATCTGATTAGGAGAACCACTGACTCTGAATAGGTCATTCAACTCTCATCACTATTGGATTTACCAATCCATGTAATTTACTTCCTAGAGAGAAGGTCCCAGCTGTTCTAATAAGCCAATCTAATATATATAACCATGTTTTATAACTCTCTCCCCACAGGACGTCCTTCCTTCAGCAGAACATTTCCCCAGTAAACTTTGGGGACCCTGCTGCACAGAAAAGGATATACTCATTGAAGAAATTGAGCTACCAGAACTGGAAATGGGGGATTGGATCATTTTCCAAAATATGGGAGATTATCACATGATGCTGAGAACCATCTTTAATGGATATCTTCCTCCGAATGTGCAGTACATTCTCAGCAATGAAAATAAAAGATATTTGAGAAACTGTGTAACAAGTTGAGCGATATATCTCTCAACTTTTTTTTTCATTTTAAGTTTTCATATATAATTCTAATTGCAGATTATTTAGCTTTTGATTTTCACTGTGGTGGTGCATCACATGTTATCGGTCTTATTTATAACATATACTGATTATATATTCTTAAATATACTCCTTTAATTTACTTATTATGTTCCAAAATAAACTTTATTGAACATTATTAATAAAGAGAATTATTATTATATATTTTAAATGTGACCAGTGGTCAAAGTGGTGGTAAGGAAATTTAAAAGTGGTAGATTGGCCTTGCGTTTGATGCCAACGTGAGTGCTATATGTCTGGAGTTTATCTGTTGCCACTGTCCATCTAGTCCTCCTCTCCCCACCCCTCCCCGTTGCCAATGTCGATTGTGTCCTCCTTCTTCCCCCTGTTGCCACAGTCCATCTTGTCCTCCTCTTTTCCCCTGTTGCCACAGTCCATCTTGTCCTCATCCTTCTCCCTTTTGATACTGTCCATCTTGTCATCCTCCTTTCCCCTGTTGCCATAGTCCTGTCACAAATTCGGGTCTTAGTCCTCTCTGCGGTATAATATCACCGTACATCTCCCTCCTGGTCTAATGCAGCATTCTATGCTGGGACAAGCGTGACTTCTGTCTGCAGTACTGGAGGCTGCCATCTTGGGTGAGACATTTGCTAAATATCCTGCTGAGTCTGAAAACATGATCTCATCCACCAATTAGCTTCCTCTGCAGACTATAAGAGTCTCCTCCTACACTCAGCCAATTGCCAGTGCAACACCTTCCCGGTTCCTGGTTCCAGATTACCACAGTTGCTGTTCGTTTGCTGCTCCATTCTGCCTGCTGTATACAAATCTCAAACATCAACACTTCGTGTGAATTCAGCTTCAACCTGTTTGCTGCTTCATTCCACCTGCTGTATACAAATTTCAACCATTTACCCTCTGAGTGAATCCTGATTCATCCTGTTGCTGTTATGTGGACTTCAACCATTTACTCTCTGAGTGATTTCCGATTCATCCTGTTTGATGTTATATGGATTTCAAACCATTAACCCTTTGTGTGAAATCAGCTTCACTCTGCTTGCTGTGAGACAAACTTTAACCATTAACCCTTTGTGTGAGTTTGGATTCAGTCTGCCTGTTTAAATAAAGACTTTAGCTATTTATTCCTCGTTTGGATCCACCTTCATTCTATCTGCTTGTGTACAGATTTTAGCTGTTACCTTCTGTGTGGATCCTCCTCTCACCAATCTATTCCTGTCTCTCCTACTGGCTATCTGGGAAAGTAGATTGTTGTTCTGAGTCATCCACATTCTGGAGCCATCATTGTGTCTCGGGGTACCGACTTCTAGTTCCAGGCCTAACCCAGGTTCTGAGTTGTCTAGTGCCGGTTCCAGGCTTATTCTGTTCAGGAGTTTGCCACCCCTGTATATCCTCTGCTTGAGTTCTGAGTCGTCCCAGTTACAGTTCTGGTACTATATTTGTCTGAGTTTCTGAGTTCTTGGAGGTACTGAGTCTCTGGTCGTGTGTTCAGGTCCTCCCTGTTCCCCGTTTAGGTTCCAGTCCATCAGGTCCAGATTCCAGTCATCTATTTCAGTACGGAATTCAGTCCAGCATTCCTCCTCCTAACATCCAGTATACAGGATTAGAGCAAGCTCTATGTGCAAGACAATCATCCGGCCTCCCAGTTTCCACTATATTCCTCCCCCCTTTTGATACCGTCCATCTTGTCCTCATCCTTCCCTCTGTTGCCACAGTCCATCTTGTCCTCCTCCTTCCCCCTGTTTCCACTGTCCATCTTGTCCTCATCCTTCCCCCTGTTGCCACAGTCCATCTTGTCCTCATCCTTCCCCGTTTTGATACTGTCCATCTTGTCCTCATCATTCCCTCTGTTGCCATAGTCTATCTTGCCCACATTCTTTCCCTATTTGATACTGTCCATCTTGTCCTCATCCATCCTCCTGTTGCCACAGTCCATCTTGTCCTCATCCTGCCTCCTGTTGCTACTTTCCATGTTGTCCTCATCCTTCCCCTGTTGATATGGTTCATCTTCTCCTCATCCTTCCCCCTGTTACTACTGTACATATTGTCCTCATCCTTCCCCCTTTTGATATGGTCCATCTTGTCCTCATCCTTCCCCCTTTTGATACGGTCCATCTTGTCCTCATCCTTCCTCCTGTTACTACAGTCCATCTTGTACTCATCCTTCCCCCTATTGTCTCTCTCCATCTTGTCCACTTCTCCCCCTATTGTCACTGTATATTTTATCGTCCTCTCCCTATTGACACCATCCATCTTATCTTCCTCTCCACCCATATGTATGTTGCCCATGTCATTTGTGGGGTTGCCAGGCACACAAATGCCCCTAGGATTTGGAAAGCAGAGGAAGCTTGATCTATAGCAGGGCACACTGAGGGCAGCAGGAGCAGAAGAGGAAAAGTCCTAGTCCTATTGTAGTTACTACCTTCCCTTTTACCTCTCTTCCGGTCCTGTCACCCTTGCCTGGCTGACTACCTGTTATGATTTTAATGCTTTGCTATATGAATAAGTGGGATGGACTCTCTATCCTGTCCTGTCTGACTCCTTCCATTAGTTACTATATCAGTCTTACTATGCACATAATCCATCCATGTCTGAATAATCTCCTAACCTGAACATCCTGTCCATTTATGTTTGCTCCTAAATGCTATTCTCCCTCAGTTACTGATTAGTGACCCCCTGCTAATCAATACACAATTATTATACTTGACCAGTGCACTGGTCAAGATTAAGTCCATCATCACTAGAAGAAAGTTATGGGACGGTGAAGCTTTTGTGAATGCTACACTTGGATAAATCTCCACACTCCACGCCCCATCTTTTTATAAGAAGGTTCTTACTACATTAGCGGAGAGTTCATTTCTAGAGGGCATTGTTCAAGTATTATCTAACCTCTATACAACAGAAGCTGCTGATCCATATCTTACACTAATGATCTCTAACAAGATATGTTGTATTCTAGTTGGTTTTCCTACTCTCCATAGCTGTTTCCATCTTACTACCGAGCAATTAAGCATTTAATTGGGTGAGATGTAATTATTTGTTCTTTGTGGAATTATACCTATTGTTCCACAGTACTGTAAGCTATGAGCATGTGAATATCTTCTGTTAAAAGAAGGTGGAACACAGCTGTATGTTGTAAATGAGTTTATTCAATATAGCGTATCAATTCTTCTATAGGTAATACACCTGGCCAGGCATTATGCTTTACTAGCTGGTGGATTTTTTTCTGGATTCAGCGCCTGATTTATAGTTAAATATAAGTCAAACTCTTAGACTTAAAATTTTGTTTTGTTTTACTATGTATAGACCTCTCATCTTCTGTCTTGAAGTAATCCAAGATGAATCCAATGGAAAAATGAAAATCTGGGAATGGCTGCCCTAGCTTGCTGAAACTAGTAGTTGAACAGACTTAAATATTTTCACATTCTAAGAACCCCCATGCTGCTCATCACAGCGCTGATTTTCCTGTGGAGACCATAGTTTTTGCAAGCACAATTCCCCTAAGGAATTCAGCCTCCTGTTGACCAGGCTGGGTTTCGTCCCACAATGACAAGGGGAACCCATGCTGCTGGTCTCCCTGTAGTAGTGTGACAAGCCCAATCTGCCATAGCCTGGTGTTGGACGAGGTTTCTCCACATATTGTTTGTCCCCTATTAAAGTATTTTCATTGTTTTCCAATAAGCATTGTCTAAGCGATTTATGTGGTTCCAAAGCACAAGCAATTTATTTAGCAAAAAGCTAAAAGGTTTAGCAGTTCAATAAACAAGTACAATACAGTTGATACCAAATACATACATACGCTGCGCTCTCTGCTGGATCCAGCTAGACAGTCCTTCAGTCCAGAAGACGGTGGTCAGTGATGACTGTTATAGCTGGTCCCAGGGAGCTGTATATACACACTCAGTGATACAGAAAAAACAATACAGATGATGTGGCTTGCTTCTATACGTCCATACTTCAGGAGGGTCCAGTGTAATACAGGTCATAGGCCAGTTCAAACGAAAATATCCAAATGTGGGGATCAGCTCTCCAGGGGCTGCACTCCGATTTTCCCGCCCAGAATCCAGTTTAAACTAGTCTATTTACACTACACAGACAATATCATTCTAATCATTTATTCCCCACAATCTATAACTACCATACGCAATGTGCGTTCTATTTGGTGATTGCAGCGGATGTCTGCGAATAAATTGGGGATTAGAATGATACTAAACATGATATGTTTCCTGTAACCTAAACCTTAAATATTACTAAAATGTACATATAGCCTTATAATATATATATATATATATAACTATAAACCAAATACCATCTGCTCATAAACGACTGTGGAATGGAACCATTATGAATATGAAATATATAAATAAATTAATGTGAAAGTGCGAGTGTATGCGTGTGTGTTTTATATTGCGATCGTGCCATGACACGTAACACGTGGCATACTGATCGCAATCGCACGGTAAAACAATATTAATCAATATACTTTCTTTCATCCAATTATACAACTTCGACAGCTCCTCCCTTTGATAGTACAATAAACTATCACCTTAAAGATTTTATATGCAGGATATCAGTACCACATTTCAATGCTCTGTAATGTAAGTCCCCCTTGGTGTATGGCCATGCTTTCTCTAGATCCCAGACAGGTTACCATAAAAGAGAGTCATAATGCTAGAAACAATTTTACTTTTACTATAGAACATATACCTCTGGAGATTGGAGATAACCTTTTGTATGCCCTTCAAGGGTGCAAAAGAACATGTATCAACAATATAGAATATCCTACAACATGCCTAACATGTTCATCTGTCCAAGGCATGTCTTTTAGCTCAGACAACATTTAAATAATGCATATTCACCAATAACATCATCCTAAGTCTATCAACAATGTCATACACGATCTCCATCAGCTTGGGTTAGTATATACACTCTAATAATATTAACAGTTCTTTTCATCAACACTTGTGGGGCGGGATATTGTCTGTTCGGTCTTCCCAGTCTCCCAATACTCAAGTTTCTTTGTACGTGAAACAGTGATTGGCCTGCCAAATATTGGGAGACTTCAAACTAAAGGACCTAGCTGTTTTTTTTACCTTTCCCCTAGTGACCGCCCATCCCATAATTCGGGTACCTCAGGAATATTTTAGTGGAAAGAGAACTAGTCCTACTTGATATAATCTCTGAGGCACTTGAGAGCACACCCAGCACCGTTTGGTCTACAAACTTACCCACCCAAGAATGATCATTCTCACTGATGCCTGCTCAAGTCCGAATATAACTGGACTGGCATCGCTGGATATACCTCTCTTTAACTATGGGGTCAACGTACTTACGAGCGTAATACTCCTCAGACAATAGCCCCTCGCACTTTCTCCAAGCTCCAAAGTTTCCACATTTTTCTTTACCCCATGAATTGAATAGAGTAATTGGTTGGATCGATTGTGCTAACACCTTCTCCTTCATCCCCAACTCCTCAATATCACTACCTGAACCAGCCTCTGTCACTCGTTCATAATTTAAAGAATTGACTGTCTTGAAAAGAGAATGAGAGAGAGAAACACAGAACAGGAAAAACAGGAATAACTACTACTTCATGCTGGACAACAGCCTTTGCAAAGTCCTTGACTCAGATGTTGTTAACTGCAATTGGGGTCCCCCAGAACAGATTCACGAGTGTAATTGGAACCTTCTCTGGGTGTTGGCTCCTCTGCAGTGGATGGAATGGGTACCACTGTCTCTCTGCTACTCCTAAATACATGATGCTGGTCGTCAACACTTGGTACCTGTCTGTCAAACAACCTGAGTATGGGAAATTACAGTTTCACAACTTGCTCTCCCAGTCCGCATCCTGACAGCTAGTGTAACACCTCAGGAGACAGTGTTTCGAACGTTCTTGGTTGCTGTCTCAGTATTTGCTTTTCCTCTCAAGGTCTAGAACAGTCTCTCCATTACCAACTCATCACAAGAAAAAGTCAAAAACATTTCAAAAGACAACAGGTTAAGAGGCAGTTTAGAAGTGATTTTGATAGTGGGGAGGACTAGTGGCCAAAGCTACCAGCTACTCCAATCAAGTTTCAACCCTCATTCTATTTAATTCGTTCTAGCTAGTACCGTTACTTTATTTTACCACTGGTTGGTGGCTAATCAAAAGTATGTATGTCACTATCACTGCTCATACGTTATACAGTTATTACCATAAACATGAATACCCCTATCACCTTTTGTAACTCTAGGGATACCACATCGAATAAAAAAAGTCCTGAGTATGACACAGTAATACATTAGAAACATTTCAATACACCTTTACCCAGATATATTTCATTGGTACATTAGTACATATTTGAGGAACCTGCAAGGTGATAATTGGATGACGTGGATTTGTTTTACCTGGAGAAAGTACATCTGTAGGAGGGGTATGAGATGGCTCTATTGGTATCATCTTCCTGACACTCTCTCAATCAAGACAGGACATTGCCTTCCTACTAGCTTGAGAATAAATGTCTGGTGCACCCCAATATACTCTTTACCAGCTAGCACATACCTTCTGTACCCAGCTGAGCCAGAACATGTGCTGCCTCCGCTAGATCTGGAAGATACACTCTGGAAGCTACTGGTCTAGCTTGTCCATCTTTCCAGGGTCCAAAAGACTCCTGACCATATCTCTTCACCTTCCAGACTGTTTATTCTTCAGGTAACAGAAATCTAATATATTAACTAATTTGTGTGTGCATGTGTGTACACATTTTAAAACAATACAATGAAAAACAAAACAAAACATAGATTTGTCAGCTGTCACATAAAACCCTGCTGTCTATTTGACAGCCATGTCCGCCCTGTTGTGACAGTCATGTACAGTCGTGTGTAAGTGTGGACTTTACTAACAGTTACTTCAGTTGGTAACTGTGTCACTGTCACAAGTCACCCATGTAATGTCCTATTTATGTACTGGCATTGCTATAAAAAGTTCTTCAGTCGCCTCAATATTGCCCCCTAGACTAGAAAAATACTGAAGACCAATGTATATCAATTGATTTTCCCTCTGCCAACACACATGCCATTTTCAATCCCACACATTCAGTTACTTGTCTAAGTGAGAAGGGCAAATGGGTCTATGTCTATAACACTTTCTTCAAATATAACAGTATCCAGTACATGTCTGTCTAACAGTGAAAAAATATAAAACATGAAAATTTTTCATTTTTTAGAGCTTCACATTATGTCAGGTCTTGTTGCAAAAATCCTACTCCAATGTTCTACACACAAATGCATATCTGTATGACTACTTAATTTACCTTCAGTTAGTCTCCTGTCCCCACCCTTTGTGCATATATATATAAAGGCACACTTTGCACAGGAGACAAAAAGGCAGAAATGTAATCTATAAAACATGAATTATTTTTCCCCAACAAAAACCTCTACTTAAAATCATCAGCTTCTATACACATAAAAACAAACCCCTAGCTGCTTCCGTGACTTATGTCAATCTAGTGTGTGTATGCCTGACTGTCTGATGTCACAAATGTCTTAGCCCAATGAATGAGACCATGTGTACGTGTTTTCGTATCTTCTTTACAAGAACAGAGTGAGATAATGACAAGGGATGTAAAGACTGTGAAATAGGAAAGCAAAGAAATAATAAGAACACAAGCATTTGAAAACAAACAGAAAAGCAGAAAAGGAGATTTTACAGCAAACATGACAGCTGGATTAGACACTATGGGAAAACGGCTCTACTTATTCCACTAATCCCTGTAGCTATTCACTAAACTATGACCCCTCCCTATACTTAAATGGGGGGTCTTACGTCACCTGTCCAATACAGTGTCGTTCATCTTTAGCTCATATGGAACTCGGTATCATCATAACTATTTACCTTAGCGACAGACTTCCTGACTACAATAGGGAAGTGCAAAATTAACTCTTAGTTACTCATACCTTGTTTTGAATAATGACTCTCAGCCATTTAAATTATCATGAGTCACTACAACTAACAGAGTGTTACAATGACCCATTGTTAATTTGTCTTTCAAGGGAAATATTTTGTACTTCTCTATCCAATCCCTTAATCACTAAGCATATATTTCTTTTGTTTGTCCTTATCTATGAAAAGAGAAGAACAAGATAGTTATTTTCAAACAAAAAAGAAAACAAATATTTTCATTCCATACCCTCGGCCAGCGATCAGGAAAGCAAACACAAGACAACATAAAACAAACAAGCAATAACATCAAAGTATACTTTTAAATCAATTTCTTTCTAAACCTGCACACTGATACTTACCACAGATTAACATTTACCCTGCCTGGTTGTAGAACTACAGGTATGACCTGACCTCTAGAGTTGGCTATAGTTCTCCCTCAAAGCATTTGCTGCTATGAGGTGTGCGGGCAACTGTTGAGAAACCTCTGAGACTTGTGTGCGCCTTTTCTGTGGGTATCTATGTGATTCCCCCTTAGATGGTCCAAGTGTCTTTGCTTCCTCTCTTGTCATTGTACAGTCCTTTACTAGGTGTCCTGTTTTAGTGCATCTAAAACACTTCCTCAACTCATGTTGTTTCTTTTCTTTAAACCAGGTGTTATTATACTGTGGTCGTATGTGCAGTCCCTCTAGTGCTTGGATACTTACCATCATTAACCTATCACTTAGTGTCTCTTTCTGTTTATTTATATTTCTATCGTGTTCTATAGCTGACTCCCTGAGAGCATCTACAGTGATTCCTCTCCAGTTCAGTATTGAAGTTTGCCCCCTGATTTTCAAATTTTCCCTGAGGCCATCCATTAAGACTGAAACAGCTACCTCCCTGTAGTGCACATCATCCTTTATGTCTAATAACCCAGTGTATTTGGCCATCGCTATCAGAGCTCTAGAAAAATAGTCTGCTGCATTTTCACTATACTGTTATTTGATCATGAAAATTTTACTCCAGTGTACTACCACAGGAAAGTATATGGCCAACTGAGAGATTATGCGTTTAATATTTTCCTGATTATCATCATCTGTTAAGGACTTCTCTTCCTCCAACATATAATCCTAAATAAACTTTTGTATATCAGTACCGGGAGGAAGACAGGCCCTAAACACCACTCGCCAATCTTTATTAGTTGGCTCATGTGCAGAACCTAAATCTAACATATTTCATGGCTAAATCTTTCCTAGGATCTGGCAAATCAGACATAATTGAACGCAGTTCAGATCTAGTCCATGGACAATGCATTTCTACATGTCTTATGGGAACTACACCATCTTTGTCCGCCTTCCCATTGGGAGCGGCTATTGTGCGGACAGGATGTAAACCTACCAAATCACTACATTCTGAACTAGTTGCTGGAATTGCTGTTGCAGTATAATGGATGTCCCCCTTTCTATTAATTTCTACATTATTCTCACCAATTTCAGCCGCTGCCCCTGCTGGTGGGACCGTTCCCTTTCCTTGCCCATGTGGTGCCTCTTGCATGTTACTAGCATGGGTAATGGCTGAAATGATGGTGGGTTCACCTTCTTCTCTTGATACATTATACTTAACATAACTTATTATAGGATACAAGTTACTGGTTAAATTTTTTACATTTTTGGTATCGGCTGTACTTACCACCCCAACCGCATTTGGCAGCGAGGGCACGGTTGTGCTGCGTTCTCCATGGCTACTTCCGCTGTGTGCGCGCTTTGCGCCACGCCTTCTTTCGCTGTGTACGCGCTCCCTTGCCTCATGTACCCTTTTCGTTGCCACAATTTTAAACAGTCATTATGTTCAATTCTCGTTTTTGTTGATTTAATCAACTGTACATTATCTGTAACATTATTCAACACCTCTGAATTGAAACTACCGATCTATGGAAAAGGTCTCTCACAATCCTCGGTCATCTTGACCCATTTGTCGCAATACGCCATTGCGTACGCACCATATTTCTTAAACATAAGGAACCTCGCTGAACCAATCGGCTCTTCCTTAACCTCATCAACAATTTCTAACATTTGCTTAGAAACCTGTTTTCACCGTATACCTTGTATACTACTTATTCAAACCATATACTTCTTCAATTCACCGTATTACTACTTATCAACACTGTATACTACGAAAAACCACACTGTATACTACTAATAAACACTGTACACTACTAACACACTGTATACTACTAATAACCACCGTATACTACTAAAAACCACACCGTATACTACTAATAAATACTGTATACTACTAATACCGTATACTGCTAAAAACCACACCGTATACTACTACAATACCCTGTTCTTTTTTCAAACAGTACCTTTTTCCCTGTCTCTTTTCAACAGTAAATCAACTCTATGTGTATCCAAATCACAAAATCACACAATATACACCTTTTCTACGCATAAAATCAATTTTCCAAATAATAGTAATAACGTTTCAGAGACTTTAGCAAGTCATTATACCATACATATAACAAACTATCAAAATGACTGTTTAAACACGTGGCAACAACACCAGAAGTATACATGCGCAAATGCAGGAAGTACACATACGCTATGCAATGCAATACATTCAAAACGCAAAACAACAATACAAAAAAACTGTTTTCTTTCTTGTCCCTAGATTCAAGCTAGCACTCCTTAGATTATGCAACAACGGACGTTCGGTTTCACAACACAGAATGAACAACAGGTTTTTGAATACATTGCGTTCTTTCCCGTATATGACACGTCTCCACCCTTTGTTGAGGAACAGAAATCCGTTTGCATTGCGTATCATCCAGTAGCGTAACCACCAACTGCGAGCCCCCAAATTATTAAAGTATTTTCATTGTTTTCCAATGAGCATTGTCTAAGCCATTTATATGGTTCCAAAGCACAAGCAATTTATTTAGCAAAAAGCTAAAAGGTTTAGCAGTTCAATAAACAAGTACAATACAGCCGATACCAAATACAAACATACATATGCTGCGCTCTCTGCTGGACCCCGCTAAACAGTCCTTCAGTCCAGAAGACTGTGGTCAGTGATATCTGTTTTAGCTGGTCTCAGGGAGTTGTATATATACACTCAGTGATACAGAGAAAACAATACAGATGATGTGCTTGCTTCTATAGGTCCAGGCTTCAGGAGGGTCCAGTGTAATGCAGGTCAAACGAAAATATCCAAAGGTGGGGGTCAGCTCTCCAGGGGCTGCACTCCGATTTTCCCGCCCAGAATCCAGTTTAAACTATAGTCTATTTATACTACACAGACAATATCATTCTAATCATTTATTCCCTACAATCTATAACTCCCATACACAATGTGTGTTCTGTTTGGCGATTGCATCGGATGTCTGTGAATAAATTGGGGATTAGAATGATACTAAACATGATATGTTTCCTGTAACCTAAACCTTAAATATCACTAAAGTGTACATATAACCTTATAATATATATAACTATAAACCAAATACCATCTGCTCATAAATGACTGTGGAATGGAACCATTATGAATATGAAATATATAAATAAATGAATGTGAAAGTGCAAGTGTATGCGTGCGTGTTTTATTGTGCGATCGCGCCATGACACGTAACACGTGGCGTACTGATCGCAATTGAACGGTAAAACAATATTAATCAATATATTTTCTTTCATCCAATTATACTACTTCCACACCCCCTAGATGAGCTGTAAATTACCCAGACTAAGAGCGTTGGTGCTGATTTTAATTTGAGGGGTTGAGCGTTGTTTGTTTTGTTTTTTAATTTTTAAACTGGTTGCATTTGCATATCAAACGCTGTGAGCCACTTCCTGCGGAAGGCTGACTCCACCCAGAAGAAAGGTATTATCTTATGTAACACAAGGAAAAGAAGCTCTTTCTTTTCTGCTCCCACCATAATAGGACATACAGCTCAAAGCAGACGGAAACTGTAAGTTGAATGGAATGGAGGTTTGTGTGTGTGAGAGGTGGCCTCGAAGACCATTTATATTAGGGGTCGGATAGTTTGTGAAAATGCATTATAGTGTATTTGAATTGATTGAATGGAAAATGTAAATTAATGTTATATTTGAAATGAGATTTGTAGCTTTTGTCAATGGAGATAGGATTTTAGGACTAAGTTTTTAATTGAAGGAAAAATATTACAGGTGGGATTTGTACAATAAATGATTAAGGAGTTGCAATTTGTGCCCACTTGAGAGAGTCAGAGGACTATGCCATTATTCTGTGGATTCTGACCAGTGGATTCGAGTCGTTTCTGAGGAAGCAAAATAGAGAATTATATTTAAAGTCAAGTTTGAAAAATATACTTGTTATTATATGTTTATGATGTCAATGCTAGTTTATGATATGTGATTATTTATATTAAACATGTTTAGAGATTATAGTAAAATTGTAGATTAGTAGTTGGCTAGGATAAGGGAGAAAACGGTACCTCTTAGAAATATAGAGGATTGTGATTTGTATAAAAATTAACTGTGATTATTGCCTGACAGCTATGTTTCTACAGTTTAGAAATATACCATTGTAAATAATTGCTCTTTACTCTAGGCTTACAAACTACCCCCAATTGCTCCTTTGAACTAGAGTTATATAATATTTGATAGTAAAAACTTATAAATAACTTTAGGAGTCCATACCCACCAATATATGAGCTTGTGTGTCTTCTAAAGATCCTTTTGGTGTATTGATATAGCATTTGTGCGTCTGTTGTCCTAATTAGGTTCTTTAGTCTCTCTCTGGTGTTATTATTCCATCAACATTACCCAACAAAGTTTGTACTGAACCCTGACTATGGTGGAGGCACTGCGTAGAAGACATCAAGATAAAAGGTGAATACTCAAAAAATAAAAATACACACACATATACCTGTACACACCTCCTAGCTGGGAAAAGGGGTGTTACACTCACATATAGCCGAGACCTCTGCCAACCACCATCAGCATGGCTCAGCTCTCTCATAAGCAGGAGAGATCCGGTACAGCAGCTCTTAGGCATTCATTTAGAGGACATTGGTCAGATGACTCCTACTGTGGTGAAATCAAAATATCACCAAAGGGGATCGGCAGAGGTTGCGGCTATCTGTGAATGTGGGGACCCTGCTAAATGCTGTTAATGGTGGGGTCCCAGGTAAGAGATCCACATCAAAGTATTAAAATATAGAAAGGTAGGGGGGGTTAGTAATTTGTTTGGAGACACAGGAGTGTGGAAACCCAAAGGAAGGACTAACAGGATGGAGAAGCAGATAAGGAATCCCATGATGAGTAGATGTCTGGAATGGGGATAGTCTTGTTATTTAAATAGAAGGGAAGTACATTAGTCAAGGCAGAAAAATATAAAAGTGTGGGGTGCGTCTTCTTGGAGTATGGGACATATTCTAAAAAAGCAGGTTCTCTAGACTGTGGTCCTTCACTTACTCGCCAGCTGGATGATACTTTGCAACCAGTGCGTTCTCACAGTCAAACGTCATCCTGTTGACTCTATGCTTGGCTGCATATCTGATGTGGGATGGCTGTTTGCAGGGGTTTGCATAAACAATATCAGTGGCAGGTAATCCCATTCCTAATATCTTAATTTCAGCCTGAGGACAAAATAAAAGTCATGTGATGGCCATAAAGTGCTTGTGTAACGCCTGCGGAGAACAGGACAGATAACTTACCTTCCAAACGACGACCATCTCCCGTCCGCTTCTGAGTTCTGAGTCACCCCAGCCGCTCTCCTATCCCAGCAGACCAGCAACCGAACCTCTGTCACCTCACTCCACATCCCTCTAAGGAAGAAACAGAAATTAAGGCCGTGCCTACCAGGAAAGGACCGTTTTGCTCTTGCCAAGGGCGCGGGGCTACGAGTATTTGGGACCAGGAACAGTCCCGCCCCAAATACTCTACTCACCCTTCAGTGAGGGCCTAGCCAGAAGTGGGAATAGAGAGCTATACTCACTCGGGCACTCCAACTTCCGGTCCCTGCTCTCCTGCTCCTCTCCATCACCTGTGTAAGACAGAAACAACACATCCTCCCTCTACTCTACAAGTAAGGCTAATATGTACAACACACAACTAACACTAGCTAACAACAGGCGGCCCGACCCTAAAACAAACAACTAACTAATGGTCAGGAACGCAACTTCGCTATAAAACTGGGTGTAGTGTACTCCCTAAGCCTCCTCCCTCTACCTATGGGGAACACCAGCCGGTGTTCACGTTCTACTCCGGAGGGCTGATCCTAAAACCCTCACCCAGGTTATACCGAGAAGACTATCTTCTCACTATGGGGTCACTCATGGAATCCCAAGGACCAGTTGCCACTTGCACGACCGGGGCTCACTGGAGCAACGCGCCACCGGAGTGTCAGCTTCCGCACGGAACCGTTAGTCGTCACTAACGGAACTCGTAACGGCCTCCTTCACCCAAGTGGACACCGCCCCAATCTGGAACCACCAGGGATCTTGCCGGAACTTAGACTGGAACACCCAATTGGAACCAGGGGATGCACCCCTGGAACTCAAAAGGGTTGTGCTACACTGCAAGTGAGGTGCCCAATCACTGCCTTAGGAAACCTATGTAACGACAGGGACCTACGGGATGGGAAGACTATCGTGTGTTCTTCCATAACTGTATGTGTGCTCCTAACTACCCCTTGTCCCCACAGACACAGATTATCACAGGAGTACAGTAAGGAAACAAGAGCTTACCTTTAATAGGGGCCTGACATCTTGCACCTGTAAATAAACACACACAGCACAACCAAATACAATGCACAATACCGTATTCACCACACAGATACAATAAGACTTAGCTACTATATATAGAAGGCTGATCACAGAGTACACACCTCTGCTAGGACTATCACCTAGATTCACACAACACCGCTCTGGGACTGCAAACTACACTAGCTTAGGGCTCTCACGCCGCTACCTACAGGGCCTAGTGCCCTGACTATGGACCTTTTGCCCCCTCTGACACTAACTAGGGCCTCGTGCCCTTCTAACTATGGGCTTTAAGCCCCAGTAACTTGTCCTTGTGGCCTACCTGACTAGGGACTTTAGCCCACTAACTAGGGCCTTGTACCCTTTGCTGTCACTGTGCTTAAAGCACAACTCACTACCTACAGGGCCTAGTTTCCAATTAACACTAGGGCCTTGTGCCCCCAACTGCAGCCACGGGCCTAGTGCCAGGCAATGCCCCCAGGCCTTGTGCCCCACCTAACAGCGAAGTATAATTACCTGCTACGTGCAGGATACTGAGCTTGTCCCTGACATCTTCTCCGGGTCTTCCAGACCCTCCAGCCGGCGGCGCGGCTTCTCCCGCTCGGCGCAGGGGTTCCAGCGGTTCTCTGGACGGGGCGCTCTCAGCCTTTACAAGGGCTCCCTGCCAGCATCTCCGGCGCTGTCTTCCGGATCTCTTCTGGGTGGGAGGCTCTCCTAGCCCTTACAAGGGCTCCCCACCGGTGGCTCTGGTGCTGATCTTGAGTAGCAGGGTAGCTCCTTGCCCTGACAAGGGCACCCTGCCACTTCTGCCGGTGTCTTCTGACTTCTTCACTCCAGACGTCCCATGACGTCCTCTCCTCTCTCCGCTGACAAACTTCTGGCAAGATGGCGCCACCCGGCGGCTTAAATAACCGCCGGTGCGACGTCACAACTTGGCACCTCCGCGAGCACTCATTGGCTCGCCGCGTCGCCAATAATTTAAACGGCCGGAGGTGAGCCAGGATTGGCTCACTCATCCGGCCGCCGATTGGCCAGCAGGGGGAGGTAAACCCTGATCGGCTCACCTGCCCTCTGCTGCCAGGACCTGTGGTGAAAAAAGAAGTGAAGTACTCACCGGCGCTGGAATGTTAAGTAAACTTTTCCCTCTTTCTTCACCCTCTTCACGGGCACAGCAGCGGGATCCATCTTCGCCCTCTTTGTGGGCACCGCGGGGCACATCTCCACACTTGTACCACTGTCTGAAAGAACAAGTATATGATGATCAGGGCCCGATTAAGAGTTCTAGCCACCCTAGGCTATTACAGTCACAGCGCCCCCCCTCCCAATATAAGCATATGGGAATACTCCAGAATATGTATTTTCAGGAGAATTCGCCAGCATTCAAATTTAGAGAGATTGTGCATTCTCTCTTACCTGTTCTTGCTCTTCTTTGTTCCTTGTTCTTGCAGCTTTGTTGTCTTCTAGCTGGCTTCTGGAAACTTGGGGTCCTGTTTTGAAAATATGCAGCAATTGTGTTATAATGTTAAATGTTAACAAATCCTGAATGATTAGGCTACAAAACACAACAGTCCATTGTGGCCAGATCAAACTACCCCATAGCACAGGCATATGTAGGCAATAAAATGCGTGAAAATTGTTGTCAAAGAGCTATAATGAAATGTAAACCTCTACCAGCCCCACCTGACTAAATTTAGCATTCTAATCACCCACGAACCACAGAGACCATCCTCATAACCACCACAAAATACAAAGATTATGCCCCCCAAAGCTGCTCTATTTTTTTTAAATAGTCCCCTCAACCATTTCTTCATCCCCATTCAGCCTCTTCACCTGCCCCTTTAGCATTGTCAGCTGCCTCTTTAGCCTCTTCATCTGCCCCCATTAGCATTGTTATCTTCCACTATTAGCATTGTCACCTGCCCCTTTAGAATTATCTGCCCCCATTAGCATTCTTATCTGCCCCCATTAGCACTATTATCTGCCCCATTAGCATTGTTACCTGCCCCCATTAGCATTGCTACCTGCCCGCATTAGCCTCTTCACCTGCCCCTTTAGCATTGTTACCAGCCGCTCTGCCCTCAGACATTAGGACTTACCTGTTTTTCCTAGGCAACAGTTTTCTCTCCAGCGCTATGCATGACAGGCAGCCTGGCAGCGATCGCTGATAGGTGCCTGTTAGAGTGGCTGCAGGCACTTCTTACTCTGGTCACGTGAGGTGTGGAAGTCCTATCTCACGTGACGACAGTAAGTAGCGCCCGCGGCCACACTGACAGGCAGCTAGCAGCGATCGCTGCCAGACTGCCTGTCATGCGCTGGAGAGAAGACTGTTGCCTAGGAAAAACAGGTAAGTCCTAATGACTGCCTGTCATGTAGTAGTGACAGTCGGGCCGCCCACCTTTAGACAAGGGGCGGTCATGATGATTCCAGCCCCGTCGCTGCCATAATAAAAAGAAGAAATGGCAGGGGAAAAAAATTAATCTCGGCGATGCTGCGCCCCCCAGGCTCCAGTGCAGCAGGCTGCAGCCTGATCAGCCTATTGGTTAATCAGTAAGTTTCTTACTATTTCAACAATGGGATCAGTTCACAGTGAACTGATCCCATTGTTGAAATAGTAAGAAACTTCGGTCTGACTTGCTACAGACAGAGATTTCAGCATTGAATACTCTTAAGTTAACTTTGACTGCACCAGCGTAATCCCAAATTTAAACTAATGTGGTATTAATAAATGTATTTATTTTCCTTTTAAGTAACTGGATCGAACAATTGATTTTTATCCACTTTACTATTTGGGGGCTCGTCCGGTCTTCCTTTTGCCCCTACCTATGGAATCACAGACGTCAGTCTACTAAGAGGATGGATTATATTATTGGTAAAATGGTAAGAAGCCTTTTTGGGTTATATTATTCCTGAAAAAAAAGTGAGAAATATAAGTACACTGGTGTCTTGAACTAAGCCTGCTGGAATAGAACCTTGGTAGATAAGGAATATCCGATCATATTTTTATTTTTTTTATTGTTTTTGCTTTGCAATACTGCTATAGGCCTAAAGGTACATTCATATATGTAGTTTGATAGAACAAAGTGATACATTTTGGGATAATGGCAATGGAAGGTGATAAATTATAAAAAGGGAGATATGAATAAACAAGATTTTGTGTTAGTTTAAAATAAGTGTAATATTTAATGTAATATGTTAGTGTAAGTCCAAGGTTAAACCTTTGTAATTTTGACTTTTTGAAGTTACTACTGTGAAAAAAACTGCATATTGTAGAAATGGTGTTACAGAAAAAGAAATGTTTTTTGAAGGTCCTGAATTATTATTGTAAGCTTTTTATTCATGGAGTAATTCATTTGTTTCCTTTTTCTATTTATATGCATGTATTACAATATATCTATGTTTGAATATACAGATGAGTATTTATAGATTGTTACGGTAAAATACATGAGACAGCATATTGCAAGTTTAACTCTCATAGTTTTGGGAACAAAATACTCATCTATTAAAACAGTGTCACTATTTCAACCACTGCATGCATGTGTATGTGTATGCAGATATGTGAAAAAGAATAAAGGGATAACTAGTGTCGAAGTCATATAATTGGATGAACGAAAGTATATTGGTTAATATTGTTTTAGTATGCGATTGCACTCAGTATGCCACGCTACACGTAGCATACTGCGATCGGACGGTAAAATAAGCACGCACACACTAGCATCACAACATTTAGTTATTTATATAATTCATATTCATATTGGTTCCGTTATACAGTGATTTATGAACAGATAGTATTTGGTTTATTATTAGTTTATATATTCTGATTATATGTACACTTCAGTGTTATTTAAGGTTCATGTTATAGGAAATGTGTCATGTCTGATATCATATTTTAATCCCCTATTCATCAGCAGCTGTCCGGTTCATTCGCCGAAGAGATCGCATATTGCATACTCTAGTTATTGATGTTAGGTAATAAATAGTCAGAGTGATACCAAACTGTAAAATGCTAATGGACTAGTTGTAACTGGTTTCTGGGCGGGAGAATCATCTGGAATGTTGACCCTCAGCCTTTGAGGGGGTTGTTTGAACTAGCCTATGACCTGTTTACATTGGACCCACCTCGAGCCTGGACCTATAGAAGCAAGCCACGTCATCTGCATTGTTCTCTCTGTAACACTGAATGTATATAATCATAGCTGTGCTCCCACTAGCTTCAGTCATTCTCTGACCACAGTATTCTAGAGTGAACTACTGTTCACTGGTACCCGTGGGAGCGCATGCGAGCTCGGTATGTATGTATCTTTTGGTATTGGCTGTACTGTACTGTATTATAATCATGTGTTGAATTGTTAAACTTTGCATCTGCTAAAATAAATTACTTTGTGCTTCGGAAACACAATACAATCGCTTGGGCATTGCTTATTTGAAAACAATAGAATTACTTTAATACTAGATGTAAAGAATTTTTATTATTAGTTGTTTTGTTTCTGTGACACCAAATGTATTTTTGCTTAAATCCCTAGACATAGTAATATAATTGTTTCAAGTATACTTTCACAGTGATAAAATGAAAAGGCTATCTTGGTTTTTTTTTCTTAATTTTTAATGTTATTATTAATCCCTAGAAAATAAATATATATTTTTTTTGTAGAAATTCCAATTACAGAAATGAAAACAATGACAATAAGCAATGTAGTCTTTGTTGGGCCTTATTAATAACATCCCTTTTCTTACAGACTGTTACTTTAAGTTGGACTGAAATTAAGGAATGCAAAAAAACAACCAATTGGTGCTAGTGGGTTACTAACCTTGGGGTGCTTCACCAACCGCATCTGCAACAATAAGCAGATACAGAATTGCTAACAAATCAAGCTGAAAACAAAACAAAAAAAATCATCAGAGGACCTCTGATGAAACCGCCCCCCAAAGAGGCGGAGAAACGCGTCAGGAATATACTGCTTGGCAAGTGTATTAATCTGTTCAGCTTACTACTATCAGCGTTAACTGTGGTCTCTATTATATCCAGACTCTTTTTAGCTTCACAGAAGCCAGAAAATTAGAACAGTTTTAAGGTACAGAAACAATATACTGTGGACAGTGAATTTTTTGGTTTCTCAATTGTTGCCTAATGGACTGTTCTTGCATTTTTAAATATAATGGGAACATTCCATAATATGGATGGATGGACTCTGCCGCTTTGCACCTTATACTTGGAATAAGAGGTGTTCTATATAGCGCTATTTTATTTGGATCCAATGTCTTACTGAGGATTGCAGTTTAACTACTGAATGAAGTGAATTGTGTAATTGGTCTCAATTATGGGTTGGACCTAATCCTTGTTTGGAGCTTCTCTTGGATAATGCTATTTGTTTAACAAATGAATTATTCCATTAGTCCGGATGCAAAATAATTACATTACCATCAAATATCGGGAGGGTTCTGCACATTTGTAAGTTTAAATAGTTGTATTTGCACGAATGACCCAATAATATGAGTTAATTACAACCTTGGACATTGTGATTCATTTATTGTGTTGCTATTTATATATGGTTATTTTAAATGATTTATGATTTTTATTGTCTTATAATTAATACAATTATCGTTTCAATCCACAAACTTTATCTAATTTTAATTTCACCTCAACCAGCGCTCATCTATTTTTTTTGTTTTTGGTCTGAAATTAGCGAGGTCATCTCTATTTGTACAGTGTCTATAATATTTAAATGTACACAAACTACATTGAATCCTGACACATTTCTACGGATGTGCATCAGGAATGCACAGAGGATGGGGAAGAATTCAATCTATGCACAGGAGAAACGTGATTGCTTAAGTTTGTTTTGTTTTTTGGTCAATTACTCTGCTGAAAAGTAGTCACACACAAAATCTCTCACTGAAGGCCAATGTGGTAGGAGGCAAACACATAATACATTTGATAGTAAATTAGGATATATAATGTCTCTTAAATATATTGTTGCTTTAATCATTATTATATTTTAGTCTTAATATATGTTTTAAATCCAACCAACTTTAAACATACTCCTGATAATCAACTAAGGCAGTGGTTCCCAAACTTTTGCAGTTCGCGGCACCCTTATAGTCTCCATGATTTTTTCAAGGCACCCCTCCAATATCATTACAGAGCAGTCCTGTTTTAGAAGTAGTTGGGTCAAAAAAACGTAATAAGTATTTAGGTCAGGACAGTAATACTTATTTACTTGTATGCAAAAATAATACACATAAATCCAAGGGAAAAGAATATTTTTATGTTTTTTTTTCAATTCTATTTCTGTCAAAGAATAATTGACAGCTAACTCACACTGTGACCTCCTTTATCTCCACACACGCTGCCCCCTCTGCCCCCTCTCACGCTGCCCCCTCTGCATCCTCTCTCACGCTTACCCCTCTGCATCCTCTCTCACGCTGACCCCTCTGCATCCTCTCTCATGCTGACCCCTCTGCATCCTCTCTCACGCTGACCCCTCTGAATCCTCTCTCACGCTGACCCCTCTGCATCCTCTCTCATGCTGACCCCTCTGCATCCTCTCTCACGCTGACCCCTCTGCATCCTCTCTCATGCTGATCCCTCTGCATCCTCTCTCACGCTGACCCCTCTGCATCCTCTCTCACGCTGACCCATCTGCATCCTCTCTCATGCTGACCCCTCTGCATCCTCTCTCACGCTGACCCATCTGCATCCTCTCACGCTGACCCATCTGCATCCTCTCTCACGCTGACCCATCTGCATCCTCTCTCACGCTGACCCCTCTGCATCCTCTCTCATGCTGACCCCTCTGCATCCTCTCACGCTGACCCCTCTGCATCCTCTCTCACACTGACCCCTCTGCATCCTCTCTCACGCTGCTGACCCCTCTGCATCCTCTCTCACGCTGACCCCTCAGCATCCTCTCTCACGCTGACCCCTCTGCATCCTCTCTCACGCTGACCCCTCTGCATCCTCTCTAACGCTGACCCCTCTGCATCCTCTCACGCTGACCCCTCTGCATCCTCTCTCACGCTGACCCATCTGCATCCTCTCTCACGCTGACCCATCTGCATCCTCTCTCACGCTGACCCCTCTGCATCCTCTCTCACGCTGACCCCTCTGCATCCTCTCTCACGCTGACCCATCTGCATCCTCTCTCACGCTGACCCATCTGCATCCTCTCACACTGACCCCTCTGCATCCTCTCTCACGCTGCTGACCCCTCTGCATCCTCTCTCACGCTGACCCCTCAGCATCCTCTCTCACGCTGACCCATCTGCATCCTCTCTCACGCTGACCCATCTGCATCCTCTCACACTGACCCCTCTGCATCCTCTCTCACGCTGACCCCTCAGCATCCTCTCTCACGCTGACCCATCTGCATCCTCTCTCATGCTGACCCATCTGCATCCTCTCTCACGCTGACCCATCTGCATCCTCTCTCACGCTGACCCATCTGCATCCTCTCACACTGACCCATCTGCATCCTCTCTCACGCTGACCCCTCTGCATCCTCTCTCATGCTGACCCCTCTGCATCCTCTCTCATGCTGACCCATCTGCATCCTCTCTCACGTTGACCCCTCTGCATCCTCTCTCACGTTGACCCCTCTGCATCCTCTCTCACGCTGACCCCTCTGCATCCTCTCTCATGCTGACCCATCTGCATCCTCTCTCATGCTGACCCATCTGCATCCTCTCTTACGCTGACCCCTCTGCATCCTCTCTCATGCTGACCCCTCTGCATCCTCTCTCATGCTGACCCATCTGCATCCTCTCTCACGTTGACCCCTCTGCATCCTCTCTCACGTTGACCCATCTGCATCCTCTCACACTGACCCCTCTGCATCCTCTCTCATGCTGACCCATCTGCATCCTCTCTCACGTTGACCCCTCTGCATCCTCTCTCACGCTGACCCATCTGTATCCTCTCTCACGCTGACCCCTCTGCATCCTCTCTCATGCTGACCCCTCTGTATCCTCTCTCACGCTGACCCCTCTGCATCCTCTCTCATGCTGACCCCTCTGCATCCTCTCTCATGCTGACCCATCTGCATCCTCTCTCACGTTGACCCCTCTGCATCCTCTCTCACGTTGACCCCTCTGCATCCTCTCTCACGCTGACCCCTCTGCATCCTCTCTCATGCTGACCCATCTGCATCCTCTCTCATGCTGACCCATCTGCATCCTCTCTTACGCTGACCCCTCTGCATCCTCTCTCATGCTGACCCCTCTGCATCCTCTCTCATGCTGACCCATCTGCATCCTCTCTCACGTTGACCCCTCTGCATCCTCTCTCACGTTGACCCATCTGCATCCTCTCACACTGACCCCTCTGCATCCTCTCTCATGCTGACCCATCTGCATCCTCTCTCACGTTGACCCCTCTGCATCCTCTCTCATGCTGACCCATCTGTATCCTCTCTCACGCTGACCCCTCTGCATCCTCTCTCATGCTGACCCCTCTGTATCCTCTCTCACGCTGACCCCTCTGCATCCTCTCTCATGCTGACCCATCTGCATCCTCTCTCATGCTGACCCCTCAGCATCCTCTCTCATGCTGACCCATCTGCATCCTCTCTCACGTTGACCCCTCTGCATCCTCTCTCACGCTGACCCCTCTGCATCCTCTCTCACGTTGACCCCTCTGCATCCTCTCTCACGCTGACCCCTCTGCATCCTCTCTCATGCTGACCCATCTGCATCCTCTCTTACGCTGACCCCTCTGCATCCTCTCTCATGCTGACCCATCTTCATCCTCTCTTACGCTGACCCCTCTGCATCCTCTCTCATGCTGACCCATCTGCATCCTCTCTCACGCTGACCCCTCTGCATCCTCTCTCATGCTGACCCATCTGCATCCTCTGTCACGCTGACCCATCTGCATCCTCTCTCACGCTGACCCATCTGCATCCTCTCTCATGCTGACCCATCTGCATCCTCTCTCATGCTGACCCCTCAGCATCCTCTCTCATGCTGACCCATCTGTATCCTCTCTCACGCTGACCCCTCTGCATCCTCTCTCATGCTGACCCCTCTGCATCCTCTCTCACGTTGACCCCTCTGTATCCTATCTCACGCTGACCCCTCTGCATCCTCTCTCACGCTGACCCCTCTGCATCCTCTCTCACGCTGACCCCTCTGCATCCTCTCTCATGCTGACCCATCTGCATCCTCTCTTACGCTGACCCCTCTGCATCCTCTCTCATGCTGACCCATCTGCATCCTCTCTCATGCTGACCCCTCTGCATCCTCTCTCATGCTGACCCCTCTGTATCCTCTCTCACGCTGACCCCTCTGCATCCTCTCTTACGCTGACCCCTCTGCATCCTCTCTCACGCTGACCCCTCTGCATCCTATCTCACGCTGACCCCTCTGCATCCTCTCTCACGCTGACCCCTCTGCATCCTCTCTCACGCTGACCCCTCTGCATCCTCTCTCACGCTGACCCCTCTGCTTCCTCTCTCATGCTGACCCATCTGCATCCTCTCTTACGCTGACCCATCTGCATCCTCTCTTACGCTGACCCCTCTGCATCCTCTCTCATGTTGACCCCTCTGCATCCTCTCTCACACTGACCCCTCTGCATCCTCTCTCACGCTGACCACTCTGCATCCTCTCTCACGCTGACCCCTCTGTATCCTCTCTCATGCTGACCCCTCTGTATCCTATCTCACGCTGACCCATCTGCATCCTCTCTCACGCTGACCCCTCTGTATCCTATCTCACGCTGACCCATCTGCATCCTCTCTCACGCTGACCCATCTGCATCCTCTCTCACGCTGACCCCTCTGCATCCTCTCTCACGCTGACCCATCTGCATCCTCTCTCACGCTGACCCATCTGCATCCTCTCTCACGCTGACCCATCTGCATCCTCTCTCACGCTGACCCCTCTGCATCCTCTCTCACGCTGACCCCTCTGTATCCTCTCTCACGCTGACCCCTCTGCATCCTCTCTCACGCTGACCGCTCTGCATCCTCTCTCACGCTGACCCATCTGCATCCTCTCTCATGCTGACCCATCTGCATCCTCTCTCACGCTGACCCATCTGCATCCTCTCTCACGCTGACCCATCTGCATCCTCTCTCATGCTGACCCCTCTGCATCCTCTCTCACGCTGACCCCTCAGCATCCTCTCTCACGCTGACCCATCTGCATCCTCTCTCATGCTGACCCATCTGCATCCTCTCTCACGCTGACCCCTCTGCATCCTCTCTCACGCTGACCCCTCTGCATCCTCTCTCACGCTGACCCCTCTGCATCCTCTCTCACGCTGACCCCTCTGCATCCTCTCTCATGCTGACCCATCTGCATCCTCTCTTACGCTGACCCATCTGCATCCTCTCTTACGCTGACCCCTCTGCATCCTCTCTCACGCTGACCCATCTGCATCCTCTCTCATGTTGACCCCTCTGCATCCTCTCTCACACTGACCCCTCTGCATCCTCTCTCACGCTGACCCCTCTGCATCCTCTCTCACGCTGACCCCTCTGTATCCTCTCTCATGCTGACCCCTCTGTATCCTATCTCACGCTGACCCATCTGCATCCTATCTCACGCTGACCCATCTGCATCCAATCTCACGCTGACCCCTCTGCATCCTCTCTCACGCTGACCCATCTGCATCCTCTCTCACGCTGACCCATCTGCATCCTCTCACACTGACCCCTCTGCATCCTCTCTCACGCTGACCCCTCTGTATCCTCTCACGCTGACCCCTCTGCATCCTCTCTCACGCTGACCCATCTGCATCCTCTCTCACGCTGACCCATCTGCATCCTCTCACACTGACCCCTCTGCATCCTCTCTCACGCTGACCCCTCTGCATCCTCTCACACTGACCCCTCTGCATCCTCTCTCACGCTGACCCATCTGCATCCTCTCTCACGCTGACCCATCTGCATCCTCTCACACTGACCCCTCTGCATCCTCTCTCACGCTGACCCCTCTGCATCCTATCTCACGCTGACCCCTCTGCATCCTCTCTCACGCTGACCCCTCTGTATCCTATCTCACGCTGACCCCTCTGCATCCTCTCTCACGCTGACCCCTCTGCATCCTCTCTCACGCTGACCCCTCTGTATCCTCTCTCACGCTGACCCCTCTGCATCCTCTCTCACGCTGACCGCTCTGCATCCTCTCTCACGCTGACCCATCTGCATCCTCTCTCATGCTGACCCATCTGCATCCTCTCTCACGCTGACCCATCTGCATCCTCTCTCACGCTGACCCCTCTGCATCCTCTCTCACGCTGACCCCTCTGCATCCTCTCACGCTGACCCATCTGCATCCTCTCTCCCGCTGACCCCTCTGCATCCTCTCTCACGCTGACCCCTCTGCATCCTCTCTCATGCTGACCCATCTGCATCCTCTCTTACGCTGACCCCTCTGCATCCTCTCTCATGTTGACCCCTCTGCATCCTCTCTCACACTGACCCCTCTGCATCCTCTCTCACGCTGACCCCTCTGCATCCTCTCTCACGCTGACCCATCTGCATCCTCTCTCACGCTGACCCCTCTGTATCCTCTCTCATGCTGACCCCTCTGTATCCTATCTCACGCTGACCCATCTGCATCCTCTCTCACGCTGACCCATCTGCATCCTCTCTCACGCTGACCCCTCTGCATCCTCTCTCACGCTGACCCCTCTGCATCCTCTCTCACACTGACCCCTCTGCATCCTCTCTCACACTGACCCCTCTGTATCCTATCTCACGCTGACCCATCTGCATCCTCTCTCACGCTGACCCATCTGCATCCTCTCTCATGCTGACCCATCTGCATCCTCTCTCATGCTGACCCCTCTGTATCCTCTCTCACGCTGACCCCTCTGCATCCTCTCTCATGCTGACCCCTCTGTATCCTATCTCACGCTGACCCATCTGCATCCTCTCTCATGCTGACCCCTCTGTATCCTATCTCACGCTGACCCCTCTGCATCCTCTCTCACGCTGACCCCTCTGCATCCTCTCTCATGCTGACCCATCTGCATCCTATCTCACGCTGACCCCTCTGCATCCTCTCTCACGCTGACCCATCTGCATCCTCTCATGCTGACCCCTCTGCATCCTCTCTCACGCTGACCCCTCTGCATCCTCTCTCATGCTGACCCATCTGCATCCTCTCTCATGCTGACCCCTCTGCATCCTCTCTCACGCTGACCGCTCTGCATCCTCTCTCACGCTGACCCCTCTGCATCCTATCTCACGGTGACCCATCTGCATCCTCTCTCACGCTGACCCCTCTGCATCCTCTCTCATGCTGACCCCTCTGCATCCTCTCTCATGCTGACCCATCTGCATCCTCTCTCACGCTGACCCATCTGCATCCTCTCTCATGCTGACCCCTCTGCATCCTCTCTCATGCTGACCCATCTGCATCCTCTCTCATGCTGACCCCTCTGCATCCTCTCTCATGCTGACCCATCTGCATCCTCTCTCACGCTGACCCATCTGTATCCTCTCTCACGCTGACCCCTCTGCATCCTCTCTCACGCTGACCCCTCTGTATCCTCTCTCACGCTGACCCCTCTGCATCCTCTCACGCTGACCCCTCTGCATCCTCTCTCACGCTGACCCCTCTGCATCCTCTCTCATGCTGACCCCTCTGCATCCTCTCACGCTGACCCCTCTGCATCCTCTCTCACGCTGACCCCTCTGTATCCTCTCTCACGCTGACCCCTCTGCATCCTCTCACGCTGACCCCTCTGCATCCTCTCTCACACTGACCCCTCTGCATCCTCTCTCACACTGACCCATCTGCATCCTCTCTCACACTGACCCCTCTGCATCCTCTCTCATGCTGACCCCTCTGCATCCTCTCTCACGCTGACCCCTCTGCATCCTCTCTCATGCTGACCCATCTGCATCCTCTCTCATGCTGACCCATCTGCATCCTCTCTCATGCTGACCCCTCTGTATCCTATCTCACGCTGACCCATCTGCATCCTCTCTCATGCTGACCCATCTGCATCCTCTCTCATGCTGACCCCTCTGTATCCTATCTCACGCTGACCCATCTGCATCCTCTCTCACGCTGACCCATCTGCATCCTCTCTCACGCTGACCCCTCTGCATCCTCTCTCACGCTGACCCCTCTGCATCCTCTCTCATGCTGACCCCTCTGCATCCTCTCTCACGCTGACCCATCTGCATCCTCTCTCACGCTGACCCCTCTGTATCCTCTCTCATGCTGACCCCTCTGCATCCTCTCTCACGCTGACCCCTCTGCATCCTCTCTCACGCTGACCCATCTGCATCCTCTCTCATGCTGACCCATCTGCATCCTCTCTCACGCTGACCGCTCTGCATCCTCTCTCACGCTGACCCATCTGCATCCTCTCTCATGCTGACCCATCTGCATCCTCTCTCACGCTTACCCATCTGCATCCTCTCTCACGCTGACCCATCTGCATCCTCTCTCATGCTGACCCCTCTGCATCCTCTCTCACGCTGACCCCTCAGCATCCTCTCTCACGCTGACCCATCTGCATCCTCTCTCATGCTGACCCATCTGCATCCTCTCTCACGCTGACCCCTCTGCATCCTCTCTCACGCTGACCCCTCTGCATCCTCTCTCACGCTGACCCCTCTGCATCCTCTCTCACGCTGACCCCTCTGCATCCTCTCTCATGCTGACCCATCTGCATCCTCTCTTACGCTGACCCATCTGCATCCTCTCTTACGCTGACCCCTCTGCATCCTCTCTCACGCTGACCCATCTGCATCCTCTCTCATGTTGACCCCTCTGCATCCTCTCTCACACTGACCCCTCTGCATCCTCTCTCACGCTGACCCCTCTGCATCCTCTCTCACGCTGACCCCTCTGTATCCTCTCTCATGCTGACCCCTCTGTATCCTATCTCACGCTGACCCATCTGCATCCTCTCTCACGCTGACCCCTCTGCATCCTCTCTCACGCTGACCCATCTGCATCCTCTCTCACGCTGACCCATCTGCATCCTCTCACACTGACCCCTCTGCATCCTCTCTCACGCTGACCCCTCTGTATCCTCTCACGCTGACCCCTCTGCATCCTCTCTCACGCTGACCCATCTGCATCCTCTCTCACGCTGACCCATCTGCATCCTCTCACACTGACCCCTCTGCATCCTCTCTCACGCTGACCCCTCTGCATCCTCTCACACTGACCCCTCTGCATCCTCTCTCACGCTGACCCATCTGCATCCTCTCTCACGCTGACCCATCTGCATCCTCTCACACTGACCCCTCTGCATCCTCTCTCACGCTGACCCCTCTGTATCCTATCTCACGCTGACCCCTCTGCATCCTCTCTCACGCTGACCCCTCTGTATCCTATCTCACGCTGACCCCTCTGCATCCTCTCTCACGCTGACCCCTCTGCATCCTCTCTCACGCTGACCCCTCTGTATCCTCTCTCACGCTGACCCCTCTGCATCCTCTCTCACGCTGACCGCTCTGCATCCTCTCTCACGCTGACCCATCTGCATCCTCTCTCATGCTGACCCATCTGCATCCTCTCTCACGCTGACCCATCTGCATCCTCTCTCACGCTGACCCCTCTGCATCCTCTCTCACGCTGACCCCTCTGCATCCTCTCACGCTGACCCATCTGCATCCTCTCTCCCGCTGACCCCTCTGCATCCTCTCTCACGCTGACCCCTCTGCATCCTCTCTCATGCTGACCCATCTGCATCCTCTCTTACGCTGACCCCTCTGCATCCTCTCTCATGTTGACCCCTCTGCATCCTCTCTCACACTGACCCCTCTGCATCCTCTCTCACGCTGACCCCTCTGCATCCTCTCTCACGCTGACCCATCTGCATCCTCTCTCACGCTGACCCCTCTGTATCCTCTCTCATGCTGACCCCTCTGTATCCTATCTCACGCTGACCCATCTGCATCCTCTCTCACGCTGACCCATCTGCATCCTCTCTCATGCTGACCCCTCTGCATCCTCTCTCACGCTGACCCCTCTGCATCCTCTCTCACACTGACCCCTCTGCATCCTCTCTCACACTGACCCCTCTGTATCCTATCTCACGCTGACCCATCTGCATCTTCTCTCACGCTGACCCATCTGCATCCTCTCTCATGCTGACCCATCTGCATCCTCTCTCATGCTGACCCCTCTGTATCCTCTCTCACGCTGACCCCTCTGCATCCTCTCTCATGCTGACCCCTCTGTATCCTATCTCACGCTGACCCCTCTGCATCCTCTCTCATGCTGACCCCTCTGTATCCTATCTCACGCTGACCCCTCTGCATCCTCTCTCACGCTGACCCCTCTGCATCCTCTCTCATGCTGACCCATCTGCATCCTATCTCACGCTGACCCCTCTGCATCCTCTCTCACGCTGACCCATCTGCATCCTCTCATGCTGACCCCTCTGCATCCTCTCTCACGCTGACCCCTCTGCATCCTCTCTCATGCTGACCCATCTGCATCCTCTCTCATGCTGACCCCTCTGCATCCTCTCTCACGCTGACCCCTCTGCATCCTCTCTCACGCTGACCCCTCTGTATCCTATCTCACGGTGACCCATCTGCATCCTCTCTCACGCTGACCCCTCTGCATCCTCTCTCATGCTGACCCCTCTGCATCCTCTCTCATGCTCACCCATCTGCATCCTCTCTCACGCTGACCCATCTGCATCCTCTCTCATGCTGACCCCTCTGCATCCTCTCTCATGCTGACCCATCTGCATCCTCTCTCATGCTGACCCCTCTGCATCCTCTCTCATGCTGACCCATCTGCATCCTCTCTCACGCTGACCCATCTGTATCCTCTCTCACGCTGACCCCTCTGCATCCTCTCTCACGCTGACCCCTCTGTATCCTCTCTCACGCTGACCCCTCTGCATCCTCTCACGCTGACCCCTCTGCATCCTCTCTCACGCTGACCCCTCTGCATCCTCTCTCATGCTGACCCCTCTGCATCCTCTCACGCTGACCCCTCTGCATCCTCTCTCACGCTGACCCCTCTGTATCCTCTCTCACGCTGACCCCTCTGCATCCTCTCACGCTGACCCCTCTGCATCCTCTCTCACGCTGACCCCTCTGCATCCTCTCTCACACTGACCCATCTGCACCCTCTCTCACACTGACCCCTCTGCATCCTCTCTCACGCTGACCCCTCTGCATCCTCTCTCACGCTGACCCATCTGCATCCTCTCTCATGCTGACCCCTCTGTATCCTCTCTCATGCTGACCCCTCTGCATCCTCTCTCATGCTGACCCCTCTGCATCCTCTCTCACGCTGACCCCTCTGCATCCTCTCTCATGCTGACCCATCTGCATCCTCTCTCATGCTGACCCATCTGCATCCTCTCTCATGCTGACCCCTCTGTATCCTATCTCACGCTGACCCATCTGCATCCTCTCTCACGCTGACCCATCTGCATCCTCTCTCACGCTGACCCCTCTGCATCCTCTCTCACGCTGACCCCTCTGCATCCTCTCTCATGCTGACCCCTCTGCATCCTCTCTCACGCTGACCCATCTGCATCCTCTCTCACGCTGACCCCTCTGTATCCTCTCTCATGCTGACCCCTCTGCATCCTCTCTCACGCTGACCCCTCTGCATCCTCTCTCACGCTGACCCATCTGCATCCTCTCTCATGCTGACCCATCTGCATCCTCTCTCACGCTGACCCATCTGCATCCTCTCACACTGACCCCTCTGCATCCTCTCTCACGCTGCTGACCCCTCTGCATCCTCTCTCACGCTGACCCATCTGCATCCTCTCTCATGCTGACCCATCTGCATCCTCTCTCATGCTGACCCCTCTGCATCCTCTCTCACGCTGACCCCTCTGCATCCTCTCTCACGCTGACCCCTCTGTATCCTCTCTTACGCTGACCCCTCTGTATCCTCTCTCATGCTGACCCCTCTGTATCCTATCTCACGGTGACCCATCTGCATCCTCTCTCACGCTGACCCATGTCCATCCTCTCTCACGCTGACCCCTCTGCATCCTCTCTCATGCTGACCCATCTGCATCCTCTCTCATGCTGACCCCTCTGCATCCTCTCTCATGCTGACCCCTCTGCATCCTCTCTCATGCTGATCCCTCTGCATCCTCTCTCACGCTGACCCCTCTGCATCCTCTCTCATGCTGACCCATCTGCATCCTCTCTCATGCTGACCCCTCTGTATCCTCTCTCATGCTGACCCCTCTGTATCCTATCTCACGGTGACCCATCTGCATCCTCTCTCATGCTGACCCATGTCCATCCTCTCTCACGCTGACCCCTCTGCATCCTCTCTCACGCTGACCCCTCTGCATCCTCTCTCACGCTGACCCCTCTGCATCCTCTCTCACGATGACTAATCTGCATCGTCTCTCATGCTGACCCATGTCCATCCTCTCTCACGCTGACCCCTCAGCATCCTCTCTCACGCTGACCCATCTGCATCCTCTCTCACGCTGACCCATCTGCATCCTCTCTCATGCTGACCCCTCTGCATCCTCTCTTACGCTGACCCCTCTGCATCCTCTCTCACGCTGACCCCTCAGCATCCTCTCTCACGCTGACCCCTCTGTATCCTCTCTCATGCTGACCCCTCTGCATCCTCTCTCATGCTGACCCATCTGCATCCTCTCTCACGCTGACCCCTCTGCATCCTCTCTCACACTGACCCATCTGCATCCTCTCTCACACTGACCCATCTGCATCCTCTCTCATGCTGACCCATCTGCATCCTCTCTCATGCTGACCCCTCTGTATCCTCTCTCACGCTGACCCATCTGCATCCTCTCTCATGCTGACCCATCTGCATCCTCTCTCATGCTGACCCCTCTGCATCCTCTCTCACGCTGACCCCTCAGCATCCTCTCTCACGCTGACCCATCTGCATCCTCTCTCACGCTGACCCCTCTGCATCCTCTCTCACGCTGACCCCTCAGCATCCTCTCTCACGCTGACCCATCTGCAACCTCTCTCACGCTGACCCATCTGCATCCTCTCTCACGCTGACCCATCTGCATCCTCTCTCACGCTGACCCATCTGCATCCTCTCTCATGCTGACCCCTCAGCATCCTCTCTCACGCTGACCCATCTGCATCCTCTCTCATGCTGACCCCTCTGTATCCTCTCTCACGCTGACCCATCTGCATCCTCTCTCATGCTGACCCCTCAGCATCCTCTCTCACGCTGACCCATCTGCATCCTCTCTCACGCTGACCCATCTGCATCCTCTCTCACGCTGACCCCTCTGCATCCTCTCTCACGCTGACCCATCTGCATCCTCTCTCACGCTGATCCCTCTGCATCCTCTCTCACGCTGACCCATCTGCATCCTCTCTCACGCTGACCCATCTGCATCCTCTCTCATGCTGACCCCTCTGCATCCTCTCTCATGCTGACCCCTCTGTATCCTCTCTCACGCTGACCCATCTGCATCCTCTCTCATGCTGACCCCTCAGCATCCTCTCTCACGCTGACCCATCTGCATCCTCTCTCACGCTGACCCCTCTGCATCCTCTCTCATGCTGACCCCTCTGTATCCTATCTCACGCTGACCCCTCTGCATCCTCTCTCATGCTGACCCATCTGCATCCTCTCTCACGCTGCCCCCTCTGCATCCTCTCTCACGCTGACCCCTCTGTATCCTCTCTCATGCTGACCCCTCTGTATCCTATCTCACGCTGACCCCTCTGCATCCTCTCTCATGCTGACCCATCTGCATCCTCTCTCACGCTGCCCCCTCTGCATCCTCTCTCACGCTGACCCCTCTGTATCCTCTCTCACGCTGACCCCTCTGCATCCTCTCTCACGCTGACCCCTCAGCATCCTCTCTCACGCTGACCCATCTGCATCCTCTCTCATGCTGACCCATCTGCATCCTCTCTCATGCTGACCCCTCAGCATCCTCTCTCACGCTGACCCATCTGCATCCTCTCTCACGCTGACCCCTCTGCATCCTCTCTCATGCTGACCCCTCTGTATCCTATCTCACGCTGACCCCTCTGCATCCTCTCTCATGCTGACCCATCTGCATCCTCTCTCACGCTGCCCCCTCTGTATCCTCTCTCACGCTGACCCCTCTGCATCCTCTCTCACGCTGACCCCTCAGCATCCTCTCTCACGCTGACCCATCTGCATCCTCTCTCACGCTGACCCCTCTGCATCCTCTCTCACGCTGACCCCTCAGCATCCTCTCTCACGCTGACCCATCTGCATCCTCTCTCATGCTGACCCCTCTGCATCCTCTCTCACGCTGACCCCTCTGCATCCTCTCTCACGCTGACCCCTCAGCATCCTCTCTCACGCTGACCCATCTGCATCCTCTCTCACGCTGACCCATCTGCATCCTCTCTCACGCTGACCCATCTGCATCCTCTCTCATGCTGACCCATGTCCATCCTCTCTCACGCTGACCCCTCTGTATCCTCTCTCATGCTGACCCCTCTGTATCCTCTCTCACGCTGACCCATCTGCATCCTCTCTCATGCTGACCCCTCAGCATCCTCTCTCACGCTGACCCATCTGCATCCTCTCTCACGCTGACCCCTCTGCATCCTCTCTCATGCTGACCCCTCTGTATCCTATCTCACGCTGACCCCTCTGCATCCTCTCTCATGCTGACCCATCTGCATCCTCTCTCACGCTGCCCCCTCTGCATCCTCTCTCACGCTGACCCCTCTGTATCCTCTCTCATGCTGACCCCTCTGCATCCTCTCTCACGCTGCCCCCTCTGCATCCTCTCTCACGCTGACCCATCTGCATCCTCTCTCACGCTGACCCATCTGCATCCTCTCTCACGCTGACCCCTCTGCATCCTCTCTCATGCTGACCCCTCTGCATCCTCTCTCACGCTGACCCCTCTGCATCCTCTCTCACGCTGACCCCTCTGCATCCTCTCTCACGCTGACCCATCTGCATCCTCTCTCACGCTGACCCATCTGCATCCTCTCTCACGCTGACCCATCTGCATCCTCTCTCATGCTGACCCCTCTGTATCCTCTCTCACGCTGACCCATCTGCATCCTCTCTCATGCTGACCCCTCAGCATCCTCTCTCACGCTGACCCATCTGCATCCTCTCTCACGCTGACCCCTCTGCATCCTCTCTCACGCTGACCCATCTGCATCCTCTCTCACGCTGACCCCTCTGCATCCTCTCTCACGCTGACCCCTCTGCATCCTCTCTCACGCTGACCCCTCTGTATCCTCTCTCACGCTGACCCCTCTGCATCCTCTCTCACGCTGACCCCTCAGCATCCTCTCTCACGCTGACCCCTCTGCATCCTCTCTCATGCTGACCCATGTCCATCCTCTCTCACGCTGACCCCTCTGCATCCTCTCTCATGCTGACCCATGTCCATCCTCTCTCACGCTGACCCCTCTGCATCCTCTCTCATGCTGACCCCTCTGTATCCTCTCTCACGCTGACCCCTCTGTATCCTATCTCACGCTGACCCCTCTGCATCCTCTCTCACGCTGACCCATCTGCATCCTCTCTCACGCTGACCCATCTGCATCCTCTCTCACGCTGACCCCTCAGCATCCTCTCTCATGCTGACCCCTCTGCATCCTCTCTCACGCTGACCCATCTGCATCCTCTCTCACGCTGACCCCTCTGTATCCTCTCTCACGCTGACCCATCTGCATCCTCTCTCACGCTGACCCCTCAGCATCCTCTCTCATGCTGACCCCTCTGCATCCTCTCTCACGCTGACCCATCTGCATCCTCTCTCACGCTGACCCCTCTGTATCCTCTCTCACGCTGACCCATCTGCATCCTCTCTCATGCTGACCCATCTGCATCCTCTCTCACGCTGACCCCTCTGCATCCTCTCTCACACTGACCCATCTGCATCCTCTCTCACACTGACCCATCTGCATCCTCTCTCATGCTGACCCATCTGCATCCTCTCTCATGCTGACCCCTCTGTATCCTCTCTCACGCTGACCCATCTGCATCCTCTCTCATGCTGACCCATCTGCATCCTCTCTCATGCTGACCCCTCTGCATCCTCTCTCACGCTGACCCCTCAGCATCCTCTCTCACGCTGACCCATCTGCATCCTCTCTCACGCTGACCCCTCTGCATCCTCTCTCACGCTGACCCCTCAGCATCCTCTCTCACGCTGACCCATCTGCATCCTCTCTCATGCTGACCCCTCTGCATCCTCTCTCACGCTGACCCCTCTGCATCCTCTCTCACGCTGACCCCTCAGCATCCTCTCTCACGCTGACCCATCTGCATCCTCTCTCACGCTGACCCATCTGCATCCTCTCTCACGCTGACCCATCTGCATCCTCTCTCATGCTGACCCCTCAGCATCCTCTCTCACGCTGACCCATCTGCATCCTCTCTCATGCTGACCCCTCTGTATCCTCTCTCACGCTGACCCATCTGCATCCTCTCTCATGCTGACCCCTCAGCATCCTCTCTCACGCTGACCCATCTGCATCCTCTCTCACGCTGACCCATCTGCATCCTCTCTCACGCTGACCCCTCTGCATCCTCTCTCACGCTGACCCATCTGCATCCTCTCTCACGCTGACCCCTCTGCATCCTCTCTCACGCTGACCCATCTGCATCCTCTCTCACGCTGACCCATCTGCATCCTCTCTCATGCTGACCCCTCTGCATCCTCTCTCATGCTGACCCCTCTGTATCCTCTCTCACGCTGACCCATCTGCATCCTCTCTCATGCTGACCCCTCAGCATCCTCTCTCACGCTGACCCATCTGCATCCTCTCTCACGCTGACCCCTCTGCATCCTCTCTCATGCTGACCCCTCTGTATCCTATCTCACGCTGACCCCTCTGCATCCTCTCTCATGCTGACCCATCTGCATCCTCTCTCACGCTGCCCCCTCTGCATCCTCTCTCACGCTGACCCCTCTGTATCCTCTCTCATGCTGACCCCTCTGTATCCTATCTCACGCTGACCCCTCTGCATCCTCTCTCATGCTGACCCATCTGCATCCTCTCTCACGCTGCCCCCTCTGCATCCTCTCTCACGCTGACCCCTCTGTATCCTCTCTCACGCTGACCCCTCTGCATCCTCTCTCATGCTGACCCCTCTGCATCCTCTCTCACGCTGACCCCTCTGCTTCCTCTCTCACGCTGACCCCTCAGCATCCTCTTTAACGCTGACCCATCTGCATCCTCTCTCACGCTGACCCATCTGCATCCTCTCTCACGCTGACCCATCTGCATCCTCTCTCATGCTGACCCATGTCCATCCTCTCTCACGCTGACCCCTCTGTATCCTCTCTCATGCTGACCCCTCTGTATCCTCTCTCACGCTGACCCATCTGCATCCTCTCTCATGCTGACCCCTCAGCATCCTCTCTCACGCTGACCCATCTGCATCCTCTCTCACGCTGACCCCTCTGCATCCTCTCTCATGCTGACCCCTCTGTATCCTATCTCACGCTGACCCCTCTGCATCCTCTCTCATGCTGACCCATCTGCATCCTCTCTCACGCTGCCCCCTCTGCATCCTCTCTCACGCTGACCCCTCTGTATCCTCTCTCATGCTGACCCCTCTGCATCCTCTCTCACGCTGCCCCCTCTGCATCCTCTCTCACGCTGACCCATCTGCATCCTCTCTCACGCTGACCCCTCTGCATCCTCTCTCACGCTGACCCCTCTGCATCCTCTCTCACGCTGAACCCTCTGTATCCTCTCTCACGCTGACCCCTCTGCATCCTCTCTCACGCTGACCCATCTGCATCCTCTCTCACGCTGACCCCTCTGTATCCTCTCTCACGCTGACCCATCTGCATCCTCTCTCATGCTGACCCATCTGCATCCTCTCTCATGCTGACCCATCTGCATCCTCTCTCACGCTGACCCCTCTGTATCCTCTCTCACGCTGACCCATCTGCATCCTCTCATGCTGACCCCTCTGCATCCTCTCTCACGCTGACCCATCTGCATCCTCTCTCACGCTGACCCCTCTGCATCCTCTCTCACGCTGACCCCTCTGCATCCTCTCTCACGCTGACCCCTCTGCATCCTCTCTCATGCTGACCCCTCTGCATCCTCTCTCACGCTGACCCCTCTGCATCCTCTCTCACGCTGCCCCCTCTGCCCCTTCTCTTCAATCCGTGTGGCGCCTGGGACCCAGCATCCTCCGTCAGCTGCGGGAGAGAGGAGGATGCTGGGTCCCGGGCACCGCGCGAATTGGTAAGTTGTTTTTTTCTTTTTCTGGCTTGCCCGCGGCACCCCTGTGAAAGCACCACGGCACCCCTGGGAACTGCGGCGCACACTCTGGGACAGTGCCATCTTTTCCATTGGGCATGATGGGCAGCTGCCCAGGGGCCCCACGGACAAGGGGGCCCCATAGGCATGGCTCTTAATGAGAATAAATAATCCTGCAAAAGAAAAAAACCTGAAAAAAAAACTACAAGGGTCACTGAGCAAGTGCATCTATCTATCTCTATCTCTCTATATCTATATCTATATCTGTATCTCTATACATCTATATATCTATATCTATATCTATATCTAGGGGCCCCGGTGCACTGCTTTGCCCGGGGGCCCATAATGTTGTTAAGATGGCCCTGCTCTGGAAACCGCTGAACTAAGGTGTTTCGACTAGTTGATACATTGATGAAATGTAAAACTATAATCTTGAATATAATAAACCAGAAACATTCCTTCCCAGAGGGTGAAATAGTACTGTTAACTTGGAAAATCACGATTAATTCTATATCTTTAGTATGTTTAATATTTATTGATAGCTATGTATCAGTGTACTGTATTGGTGTGTCTTTTTTTCTATGAACATTTTTGTTCAGTCACAAACTGGCTGGTTAATGGATAAATTTCTTTTGTTAAGTCGTTTACGGTGTGACATGCGTCTGCAGATTTAAATGCACAGAGACCAGTGTTGTTAGTAATTCTAGGATGAATTAAACTCACCCTTGAACATTAAGGACTTCTTGTTAAAATACAGCACCTAATGTCTCATGTACAGACTTATTTACACACAAGCTCAATTTGCAAAGTATTATCATCACTCGATGCATTTGTTTCTAATCAATATACCACAACTTATGTTTCCCAGAGGAATTAAACCACCTGGAAATCAGAGTGATATTACCAAGGGTTCAACAAGGAAGTTGGTGAAATTAGTAGTAGATAGCGGAAGGCATCTGAATCCTTGATCAGCGTGTCCATTTCAGAAATACAGGATGATTCCATAAAAATGTATAGGAAATAGCCACTATGGGTATTGGTATGCAATATATTCTTAATTATTTTTCTTTAGTGCATGATACATCTAAATGAAATGAGAAAATAATAGAGGCATGCATTTCTATAGGAATGTTTAATTTTGCAGTTAGGAGAATTATAATATGTATAGTAGAATTTAAACTCTGTATAAGATCATTTTGTGGTAGACTAGAACTTCATATGAATTGAGCAAATGAGCGAGAGGCACAAGGTTAATAGAGTCAGAGGCTCTTTTTTGGCCCTATACAGGGGCGAACGGAGGATTGTCGGGGGGGAGGGTTTCCCCCCGACCCAAAAAAACCCCCAAAACAACCCGAGAGAGAGCAGCAGCTCCGTTTCGTCAGCTCTGTCCTATACAGCAGCCGTGGCGCTGTCTAAGAAGCGTCTGCGGCGGTGCTGTATACACTACAGCACTGCCGCGGACGCTTCTTTGACAGCGCGGCGGCTGCTGTATAGGAAAGTGGCCACTTAGTTAGCGCAGGGGGGGTTTCTAGAGACTCAGAAACCCCCCCCCCCCCCCCCTGCGTGCGCCACTGCTATAGAGTATCAAAACCACTCCCAGAATCTCTCTTAAATTTCTCACCTTTTTGGAAAATCCTTTTGAAGACAACCACAGGACAATGTGAGATATAAATAATGGCAACAAAAGAACAATCTATTACGTTCTAGCTAGTTTTAACAAATTACTTTGAAGGACCAGAGGCAGCCACCACAGGTTACTGGAAAAAAAATAGAGACTTGAATCTATTTTACACAGTACAAGTAATGGAAGTAAGAATATTGGATGTAAGAATAATGGACTATCAAGCCAAGCCAAATCCTGGCTATTATCTCTTTTTTTAATCTTTATATTTTCAGCATTTTTATTATTCCCTTATAATTCAGTACCATTAGCAGATAATCCTGAAATTGATACTGAGAGTTCTGTAAACTTTTTAATAAGATAACAAGCTTGGTCAATCCCGTTACTTTGCTAACAGATAGGTATTCAGCAAGCAAAAGATATGTTAATTTGTGACAAGACTTTATATCTGTGAGTATTATGTATCAAATTTGTGGTCAGTGCCCAGAAAACCAAAATTAGTTGGCGGCATAACGGACATGTAAGGTGGCTCTTTTAGGTACAAAATGAAATTCAGCCTTTTATATTGAATAATATACTTTTACATAACCCCAATAACTGGTGGATATAGTGTTACCTTACACTGTAACTGTAGTAGAAAATGAAAATATGATCACCCATAAATGACACATTAATAACTTCAGCAGAATGACGCAATTAATTACTCAAAATACATTTTTGGGTGAGCTCATGTTTTCATAAGCTGACTCACAGCACTGCTATTTGTCCATATGTTTTGATTCATATGTAAAAGGTTTTGCTATTTATTTTACGCTATGGAATACTGGGGACTTTAACATATTAGTGAAGTTAACATGTAATAATTAAATTTTTATTTAGATGTAAGAGGTTGTAGGTATATATTAATGGAACAGATAGCTCAGAAGAGGTAACTAATTAAAGGGTGGATATGGATAGTCCCACTTAAAAGGATTGTGGGATAAAGTATAATGTAACTTTGAAGAAACATATAGGCAATAACATAACATGATTATAAAGGTCATGATAATAGGTTCACAGGACAAAAGATAAATAAGGAGAATATGTATGTCTGCACTAGACAGAAAGTTACCGTTCAATCATTGATATATATAACAATAAAATGATAAAATTATAGAAAGTACTGTATGGTTTCAAATGTTGATTCAAGGAAATTGATATAACCTTTTGGTGTTTGATAAACAAGTGATTAGGAAAGGGGAGTGTTTGTCCCTTAAATTGTTGAAGATGGCCTGTAGGGCGTAGTGAAAAGAATATGATAGTGTATAGACTGTTATTGATAGAAAAGGAGTTTGCCAACAACAGGAAAATGTAATTGTACGAAAGTCAATTTATTTCCAATCTGGTGATAATTGTTGTTTTCATTTGCCATATTTCTGAATCATTTTAGTTTAAAGTGTATTTACATAGATTAATTTTGATCTAAGGGTACCGACAGTTGAGAACGGTAGCGAACAAGAGTCTGCATATTTGAAGTCACGATTGTGTGTATGGGGTATGTGTTTGATGGTCCCCTCCAGGAAGTTGTAACCGGTTATATCCTAATTACTGTTACTGAAGGTTGATTGGCACGTTTTCATGAGCAACCGTGGAAAGGTTTTGAAAAGTGAGGGTTGGATTTTGTGGTGTACTGTCAGTGTACTTCAGACTGGTGAAGTTGCTGTAAACAACATAATGAATGATACAAAAAAAAAAAACTACAGGAAAAGATGAATAATAATTGATTGAGCTAACAAGCTGCGGTCAGTTTGATTAGCAACTTGTGGATTTTCTCTTGGTTTTATTTCAATCTCCGATGGGTATTTCAGATGAGTGAAGTCATCGCGCAAAACGTAGTGGGCGATACAAACATCGTGGGTGACACAAAACAGAGATGATTTCAGCATAATTTTCTTGTGTGTTAATTTCTATCCACCTAGAGACATGTGTTTGGTTGTGAACGCAGTCCAAAGCAATTGTGCCTCACGTAAAGACAGTAACATTGTAATAATAGAAAGTTGAAGCATTTCTCAGTGTCTAGGAAAAACAAGGAACTCTGTAGAAAGTAGCACATCTGGTGTTGCGATGGACACGTCAGCCTGCAACGTTGCTGTTAGTATTGGTCTTTGAGGGTAATTAACAATAAGATTATCTGGGAGATAGCGCCTTGGTGAAGGCTCAATAATTGAAGGGAGCTCTATGTCTGTAATGCGGCTAGAGACCTACATGTGTTATTATTTCGGCTGAAAATTTTCTAGAGATCGGTGGGAGCTGGGTAGAAAAGATAAGGGGGAGATGTTGCATTGGAGGGGACAATGCTGTATAATATGGTGTGGAGTCTAAGAGGTTCTGTGATAAATGGTCCTGAAAAACAAAGCATAGTGTTAAACCTCTCCCAGAGGTTGGTACGTTTGATTAGGCGATCTTAGCTGAGGTTGGGTGTGAGGTTAACAACTTACATTCTAGTAAGAATCTAACTGAACAGATTAAATGTTTAAAGTTGTGGCAACAGGAGAGCATTGATTGGAAGGTGGAAGTAGATAAGAAAAGTTGTAGGCAGGTATTCTACCTTCAACTTCTACTCCTGAACACCATCTGGAAAGGATTACAGATGATCAACATGTGGGACCTTTACATGTTATCAGTTCATTAGACACAGATACAGGGTATAAAACATTAAAGTGTGGAAATATTATAATAAATTGGCCAATAAGATTAAGAAATAAGCAAAACAGACAATGGTTGAATATATATATATATATATATATATATATATATATATATATATATATATATATACATACACAAATATTCTTCAGTACAAGATAAAGCTATTGAACCAGATAAAAGGGAAACTTAGTAGTACTTTGCTATTAAGATGTTGAATATTGAGAGAGGTAAGATTGAGGCTTAATACAAACAATGAACAACATAAAATATATCAAATTATTTGTGCCATTATGATTTGATAATTAATATTATCAGAGAATGGATTGTTAGAGTACAATTTTTAATAAATCCATATGATTGTATCTTTAATCATCAGTTCATTGTTTTTTATTATGACACTATATTTGTCCTCAGTAGTTAAGATGATTAATATATATATATATATATATATATATATATATCTAATATATAAATGCTCAGTGGCGTCTGTGTGTGTGTGGAAAATAAAAACCAAGTTGCAGCGCCACCTGCTGGGCAAAGTTATACACTGACCTACTAAATTCTTAGTGTGTGTGGGAAATAAATTTCAAAAAGGCCTGAAATTTGGTAGGGCTCAAACTCATTTTCATGAGGTAATTTTACCTCATGAACACACATGTGTAGAGGCGTGTGTTAGTGTGTGTGTGTGTGTGTGTGTGTGTGGAAAAAACTATTTTCTCAGAAAGGGCTCATCCAATTGACCTGAAATTTGGTATACTGACATTATTTGACAAAAAAATTAGAATAGTCAAGTCAGTTAACTTCCATCATCCCCCCTTCCCCCCGTGGGAGGGGTAGTAAAGGCTAAGTTTACGAGTTGAGGGGTCAAACTAATTTTCGTGAGGTAATTTTACCTCATGAACACACATTAAAAAGGGCGCTTACGTCGGGAAGTAACGCTCTTCCCCTGAGGAGGCCTGGGCTAGGCCCAAATGCATGACAAGAACCTTTTTAAGACCTTAAGTATCTTGATTTGACTAGAATGCATGAGTATCATGCACGGGTTAACTTGTATATATATATATATATAAAATAGATGTGCGCTGACCCTCAAGTTTCGGTTTCGAAACTGGTGTCGGTTTTAACCCAACTTTGTATTTTGGCTTTGCTACCAGTTTTATCAAACAAACACAAAAGGTTTTAGTTATGGATTTAATTGAAAATCGTAAAACATAGGTAAAATAATGTCATTTTGAGCTGTTTTTGCTCCTATATCCTATGTATAGCATTAACATTAATTTCCAGTCTTTTCCAGTCTATTTTCTAACGATCCCTTCACAACAATCCCAATTTTTACCAATGTTGACCAAAGTCTGCAGCGAGCTGTCTTAATGAAGGATTTTGTAACTTTGCCATCGTTACATTTGCTTTCTCTGATTCAATTAAAAAAATAATAAACTGCATAGTGTTGATATCTCCCTCTTATTGCACCCAAACCTCCTTCGCGTGTTCAGACTTATTATTGCTGAAATTGAATAAATAGATAACCACATGGACACCTATATAAGTTTGACAAAGCGTCACAGATTTTATTTAAACAAAAATGGTGGCAGAGAGAGAGAGCAATGCGAGTCAGCTAACAACTAAAAGTAAAACCAAACAGTGGAAGGTCAGATGGCTATTACACCACTGGTCCCAGGATATAATCCTTTACAATGTTTCTAATAACTGTCATAAGCTTTTAGAAGTAGCAGGAGAGGTCTTTACCTATAGCAGTCGCCTTTCCCGTAGAGTTGGACGCACTCACAGGTATTCAGATATCCCCAGGACTTAACTCAGTGTAGTAAAAGCTTATGAGCAGGAATCGGTAGCATGGAGATAGGAGAAATGGGGCCAAGAGCACGCCCCTCATGTGCACTCAACAGGCAGCAATAATTAAACTACACCCATGTGCCCGGCTGCCTGTCACTAACCAGGACCCAGTGGCAGTGTGAAGCATCCTGATTGCCCTGGTCTCAGAGTGAGTACACCTCATCTTGGGGACCACCTCTGCTGCAAGTCTTGGGCAGTTCCCGTTACCCTGAGGTTGGACGAAGCTTACCCCGGGACAATGATTTTTCTGCCCTCTCTCTCGCATAAATGTTTACGGGTCCCTTAGTTTTATTCAGAAGGGGAACATTACGGTACAGAGCATATAAGGCTGCTATTAAATTGACCTTAGTCTCTCTCGGTCTGTGTGTGTATCTATGTTAGGGAATTTAGACCGTAAGCTCTAATGGGGCAGAGACTGATGTGAGTGAGTTCTCTGTACGGCACTACAGAATTAGTGGTACTATATAAATAGCTGATGATGTAAGGAAAACAATGCAGGAAAGCCCTGCTCTTGGCTACCAATGAATACTCTGGCAATGTATTGTGTGTCTAATCTTTGAACTTTTTTATTATGGGTTCAGGCCACCTTCGTCTATTTACTTTCCAAAATGTCTAACTCTATTCATTCATACCACTGTCCATCCAATGACCTCTGCCTGTTAATTTAATTACAACAGCACGCCCCAACTGCCTCTCACCAGCCAGGACGTAGTGGCAGTGTGAGGCATCCCGGTTGTAAATGTTTATGAGTCCCCTAGTTTAATTCAGAAGGGCAGAATTATGGCACAGATGTACCTCACTCCAAGGACAATGCCATCTTTTTAATCACCATTTAACATTGTGTCCTCTCATTATCTTTTAAATGTCTACTAATACTGCTGTTCGTAGTTGTCCACTGTTGTCTTAACGAAGACTTTTGTAAATCTGCCACCAGTGCATTTGCTTTCTCCAATTCAATTCTAAAAATGTGATGGAATTCTCTAACTCCATCACATAGCATAAATCATCATCCATCATATCTCCATCTATACATGTATTTTTTGCCAGGGCAAAAATCTGCCCCGGTAATTTCTCAGGATGTGGACTTTCAATTGCATTGTTATACATAATTATATGTGTGGGAATGGTGACTATTGGCCTATCTAAACTGTCTCTTTTACATATTACTTACACGACACTAGTAGAACATATAAATATAATTTATATACATTCCATATTATATACATGGGTCTTGGGGACCACCTCCGCTGCAAGTCTTGGGTAGTTCTCTTTAACCCAAGGTTAAACAAAGCTTGCGCCGGGGGAATGATTTTTCCTCCCTCCCTATAAACATATACAAATCCTCTGTTCAGAAGGACAGCATTATGGCACAGAGCATATAAGTGAAAAAAGGTATTGAAAGCCATGCTCTTGGCAACCGATAAATACTCTGGCAATGTATCTTGTGCCTAATTTTTGTAGTAGGGGTGCAGGCCACATTCATCTATCAGCATCCTCATTTATTTATATACCGACAGCAAATTAGATAGAATTGAATAGATTGAAAAATAGAAAATATAAGAATATACAGTTTTTTGGGATGGGTCCAGCTGCGTGCTGACTCTCACAAACAGCCTTCTCTAAATATAGATTTCACTGAATGACCCTTCCAAAATATAAATGTATTGAAAAATAGAAATGACTAGAATATAATATATAGCCTTTTGTGTGGTGTGCACCTGCTGCTGAATCTCACATGCAAACACAGTTTGTACATGATTGGTAGGTTGGGAGATTACGCAACCAATGAGAGTTTAGCTTTAATTTATTTAGTGCATTGTTACGATCTTGATGCCTTAGTCAGTATTAGCACAGGCTTACCTAGGGCGCGGAGTCTAACGGCCTTCCGGTCTTCACCAAGAACCACCGCAAGGTAGTGTGGGCTTAGCTGCCGAAGAACCGCAGGTCGCGGCCCCCAGATTAGCCTACTGACGTAAGGGAGAAAGTTCTAAGTGATGGCAGGCAGACAAGAAAATAGACAATGCGGTGCAAGTACAGGCACTAACCGTGAATTCCAGGCGTAGTGGGTCTGGAACAGTAACCGGTAGATGCACGGAGGCAATGGGTGCGTGGCAGGATCCAGAGAATAGTCAGTAACACAGCCGGGTCGGTACACAGGAGGTATCAGGTATACGGTGCCAGAGGGAGATCCAGAGAATAGTCGGTCACACAGCCGGGTCGGTACACAGGAGGTATCAGGTATACGGTGCCAGAGGGAGATCCAGAGAATAGTCGGTCACACAGCCAGGTAGGTACACAGGAGTAGGAGGAATAGAGGGGTTAACAGGGAGCAGGATCACAGGAGTCAGGACACAGGAACTGTAGCCAGGAACAGGAAACACATTGCTCTGACACAGGCAGCGTGTCAGAGCAGGGAAGATATAGGAGTTTGAATTCCCCGCCCAGGAGTCACATGATCAGCAGCAGAGAGAAGCAGGAAGTGCGGCAGCGCTAACAGAAGCAGCGCTGAAGACATGGACACCGCTGTCAGCTCCCGCTGACAGCGCAGCGGAACGGGGACAAGGTAAGTTCCTAACAGTACCCCCCCTTCAGGGGTGGCCTCCGGACAACCTATAAGGCTTTAGAGGGAACTTGGTATGGAATTTCTTCAACAAACTCGGAGCATGAAGGTCTCGTGCAGGAATCCAAGAACGCTCTTCAGGACCGTAACCTTTCCAGTCAACCAGGAACTGCAAGGAACCTCTGGAAATCCGAGAATCTAGAATCTCCTTCACCTCAAATTCCTGATCTGGTGCAGAAATAGCAGCAGGAGGTCTTCTTGAAGAGAAGAATTTGTTAACAACAAGTGGTTTGAGAAGGGAAATGTGGAAGACATTGGGAATCCTCAAGGTAGGGGGTAATTTTAATCTAAAGGCCACCGGATTAATGACCTCAATGATCTTGAAGGGACCGATAAATCGGGGAGCGAATTTCCTAGAAGGAACCAACAGGCGAAGATTCTTTGTAGACAACCACACTTTGTCACCAGGAGTGAGTAGTGGAGACGGTCTTCTTCTTTTGTCAAATGCTTTTTTACTGATGGCAGAGGTGTGAAGTAATTTGCGTTTGATAAGATCCCACCTAGAGGAGAAGTCCGAGAGAAGGGAATCCACTGCAGGAACCCCAGAAGCGGTTAACTCTTTGAAGGGTGGAACTTTAGGATGAAATCCCTGAAGAGCAAAAAAGGGAGAAATGGAAGTAGAGTCGTGTGAATTATTATTGTGGGCGAATTCTGCCCAAGGTAATAAATCAACCCAATCATCATGTTTAGCTGAAATGAAACATCTGAGGAATTTCTCCAATTCTTGATTCGTCCTTTCCGTGAGACCATTACTTTGCGGATGATATGCAGAAGAGAAATTTAACTTAATTCCACAAAGACGAGAAAAGGCCCTCCAAAATCTTGCCACAAACTGAGTTCCTCGATCAGAAACGATAATATCTGGACAGCCGTGTAGGCGGAAAATTTCTTTAATGAAGAGTTGAGCCAGAACAGGAGCAGAAGGGAGACCTTTTAATGCCACAAAATGAGCGGCTCGGGAAAGGCGATCGGTGACCACCCACACTACTGAGAACCCTCTGGAGGAGGGTAAATCTGTGATAAAATCCATGGAGAGATGACTCCAAGGTCGATCCGGAATTGGCAGAGGCTGCAGCAGACCGTATGGAGCCTGACGAGGAACTTTATTCTGAGCGCAAGTGGAACACGCCGTCACAAACTGTCGAACGTCCGAACGGATAGCCGGCCACCAATTACTACGGGAGATAAATTCCAAGGTCTTCTTTATACCGGCATGACCAGAAAAACGGGAGGCATGAGCCCATTTAAGGAGTTTAGTTTGGAGATGTGGAGGAACCAAAGTCTTCCCGTGAGGAATGATCACCCGAGTAGGAGTAGTAGCCAAAATACATTCTGGATCTAGAATAGACCTAACACTCTCTTCTTCGGTATCCATAGAATCAAAGGAACGAGAGAGGGCATCAGCCTTCTTGTTCTTGGACCCTGGTCTGAAGGTAATGATCATATTGAATCGTGAAAAAAATAACGACCATCTGGCCTGACGGGGATTGAGGCAGGATGCAGTTTGTAGATAAAGCAGGTTCTTGTGATCCGTAAAAATAGTAACAGGAAATCTGGCTCCCTCCAAATGATGTCTCCAGGCCTCCAAGGCCAATTTGATAGCAAGTAGTTCTCTGTCTCCAATGCCGTAGTTTTTTTCGGTGGATGAGAATTTACGAGAAAAGAAGCCACAGGGAGAAAACTTTCCAGTAGAATTCTTCTGAGACAAAATAGCTCCTACTCCAGTGGAGGATGCGTCAACTTCGAGAAAAAAGGGGAAGGAAGAATCTGGCTGTTGAAGAATAGGTGCCGATATGAAGGCTTCTTTAAGATACTTGAAGGCCTCTACCGCCTCTGGTGGCCAGGTCTTAGCGTTGGCAGATTTCTTGGTCAGGGAAGTGATGGGAGCAATAACAGACGAAAACCCTTTAATAAAGTGGCGGTAATAATTAGAGAATCCAATAAACCGCTGGATGGCCTTAAGTCCAACCGGTTGGGGCCAATCAGAAATCGCCTTTAATTTCTCAGGGTCCATACGTAATCCGGAGCCAGAAACCACGTGACCAAGAAAAGGAAGATGCGTTTTTTCAAAGACACACTTGTCCACATTACAGTACAGATGATGCGACCGAAGGCGTTGAAGAATCAAGGAGACATGATGGCGATGAGTAATAATATCAGGTGAAAAAATAAGAATATCGTCAAGGTAGATGACAACAAATTGATACAGGAAATCCTGAAAGACTTCGTTAATAAAATTTTGAAAAACCGCAGGAGCGTTACAAAGTCCAAATGGCATGACAAGATACTCAAAATGCCCATCGTGCGTATTGAACGCCGTCTTCCATTCATCCCCTTGTTTAATACGGATAAGGTTGTAGGCCCCTTTCAAATCCAGCTTAGAAAAAATCGAAGCTCCCTTGATCCTATCAAAGAGTTCAGAGATTAATGGTAAGGGGTACCTATTCTTTTTCGTTATGGCGTTGAGGCCACGGTAGTCTATGCAAGGACGCAATCCGCCGTCCCTCTTTTTTACGAAAAAGAACCCTGCTCCTGCTGGTGACGAGGATTTCCGGATAAAACCCCTGTTTAGATTCTCCTTAATATATAGGGACATGGCCTCAGATTCGGGTAGAGATAATGGAAATACCCGTCCTCTAGGTGGTATCTTATCCGGCAACAATTCAATGGAGCAATCCCAAGGTCTATGAGGGGGTAACTTGGAAGCCTCCTTTTCACAAAAGACATCAGAAAACGAATGATATTGAGGAGGAATACCGGAGGGTGTTGGGAGACAGCCCATAGCGGGTCTATGAATCCTGGGAAGACATCGGGAATGACACTCTGAACCCCATGCAAGAACTTCCGGTTTCTGCCAATCTAAAGTGGGGGAGTGAAGTCTGAGCCAAGGTAGGCCTAAGATCAACGGGTTGATAGCCTTTGGAATGACTAAGAAGGAGATTTCCTCAGTGTGCAAGGCTCCAATGCGTAGAGACATGTTAACAGTTCTGTTCTTAATGGATCCTCCAATGATACGACTGCCATCTATAGCTGTAATGGCAATAGGTGGATCTAAGGGTTGCCTAGGCAATGATAACCGCTCTACAATGTCAGCTCGTAAAAAGTTCCCCGCTGCACCGGAGTCAATAAGCGCTGGAAGAGACAATTGTTTATCAGTATATTGCAGAATAACTTGGATAGAAAAACTAGAATCCATAGGAGAGAGAATGTTCATACCTAACTTAGTCTCTCCGTCAGCAGTTAGGTCCGATCGTTTCCCGGGCGCTTCCCACATTGACTCAGGACATGACCGGGTTCCCCACAATAAAGGCATAAACGATTCTTGAACCGCCTCTCTCTTTCCTCCTGGGATAAACGTGCTCTTCCCAACTGCATAGGCTCTTCCTCCGGTGTAATAGGACTTTGGAAGCGAGGAGCCAAACGGAAAGTAGATCGACGGGAACTCTCTCTTTCCTGAGTGCGTTCACGGAAACGTATATCAATCTGGTTACAGAGAGAGATCAAAGCATCCAGGTTAGTGGGTAACTCTCGGGCTGCTAGCTCGTCCTTAATACGATCGGACAAGCCTTGCCAAAATGTGGCCACTAAAGCTTCATTGTTCCAACGAAGTTCGGCCGCCATAGTGCGAAATTGAAGGGCATACTGGCCCAGAGTAAGGGTACCCTGGCGCAGACGGAGGAGTCCAGAAGCTGCACTGGAGACTCGTCCGGGTTCATCAAAGATGCGTCTGAAGGTTTCCAAGAAAGTGGCACAATTATGGAGAATGGGGTCATCATGTTCCCAGAGAGGAGAAGCCCAGGCAAGCGCTTGACCAGACAATAAGGAAATAATATAGGCGACTTTAGTTTTCTGTGTGGGAAAGTTCCCGGGCAAAAGTTCGAACTGAATAGCACACTGGTTCAAGAAGCCTCGGCATTCCTTAGGATCCCCATTGAACTTGCGTGGGTTAGGTATGCGGAGTTGAGAGGTGGTGGGGGCAGATACAGCTGAACCGCTTGGAGCGGGGACAGGCTGTGGGGCCGGAGCAGGTGGAGGATTAGGAGCTGCCACCTGAGCTGCTTGGAGCGTATCCAACCTGTTAGACAGAGTCTGCAGAATCTGTAATAACTGTTCTTGATTTTTCCCCTGTTCCTCAACCTGAGCCACTAAGTTATCCAGTAGTACTCTCGCAGTGGGATTCCCTGTCGCTTCCATCAGTTAGATAGGGGTCAGAGCAAACTGTTACGATCTTGATGCCTTAGTCAGTATTAGCACAGGCTTACCTAGGGCGCGGAGTCTAACGGCCTTCCGGTCTTCACCAAGAACCACCGCAAGGTAGTGTGGGCTTAGCTGCCGAAGAACCGCAGGTCGCGGCCCCCAGATTAGCCTACTGACGTAAGGGAGAAAGTTCTAAGTGATGGCAGGCAGACAAGAAAATAGACAATGCGGTGCAAGTACAGGCACTAACCGTGAATTCCAGGCGTAGTGGGTCTGGAACAATAACCGGTAGATGCACGGAGGCAATGGGTGCGTGGCAGGATCCAGAGAATAGTCGGTAACACAGCCGGGTCGGTACACAGGAGGTAACAGGTATACGGTGCCAGAGGGAGATCCAGAGAATAGTCGGTCACACAGCCGGGTCGGTACACGGGAGGTATCAGGTATACGGTGCCAGAGGGAGATCCAGAGAATAGTCGGTCACACAGCCGGGTCGGTACACAGGAGGTATCAGGTATACGGTGCCAGAGGGAGATCCAGAGAATAGTCGGTCACACAGCCAGGTAGGTACACAGGAGTAGGAGGAATAGAGGGGTTAACAGGGAGCAGGATCACAGGAGTCAGGACACAGGAACTGTAGCCAGGAACAGGAAACACATTGCTCTGACACAGGCAGCGTGTCAGAGCAGGGAAGATATAGGAGTTTGAATTCCCCGCCCAGGAGTCACATGATCAGCAGCAGAGAGAAGCAGGAAGTGCGGCAGCGCTAACAGAAGCAGCGCTGAAGACATGGACACCGCTGTCAGCTCCCGCTGACAGCGCAGCGGAACGGGGACAAGGTAAGTTCCTAACATGCATTCTACAAAATGACAGCTAGAATCTGATTGGTTGCTATAGGCAACATCTCCACTTTTTCAAACCCGCTGTTTAGTAAATCTAGCCCTATAGCTCTATATTGCACAGCTTTCTCATATATCTTCCATTTCTCTTCTCTGATAATATAGTGCACAGGCGGAGGAAGAAATCCTTTACAAATGGTTTTTAGAGTTATGCAATAAGCTCCCATATTTTGGAATATGATCCAATCCCCCATTTTCAGCTCTGGTAGATCAATTTCTTTAAAGAGTACATCCTTTTCTGTGCTGCAGGGTCCCCACAGCTTACTGGGGAAACGTTCCGCTGAAGGGAGGATGTCCTGTGGGGAGAGAGTTATAAAACATGGTTATATTTGTTAGGATTGGATCATTAGCCTATCTGGGAACTTCCCTCTAAACAGTTAATTACAGATACTGGTAAATCCAATAGAGACAACACTCGAATCTCCAATTCAGAAGCGGAGGTTCACATCCTATTCAGGTGGATTCCTCAGCTGCAGTATAATACTTTAAAGTGTTTGAATCAGGCTGCACACCTTAGGATGAAAGCAATAGTCCTTACATGCTCAGAGTCCTACCGCTCTGTTAAATCTCAGGATAGTGATAAGGTTTAAGAAAGGTTTGCAGTTAGAGTCTTAAAAAGAAGCAAAAAAACATTAAGTTTTAATCCCTCCCCCCCCCAAGTCACAATAAACTATATGTGGCCGATTTTGTAGACCTTCCCTTCAGGTCTACAAAGACATAGCGACTCAATGTACATCATTCCAGCCCACCAACTAACACACAGTTGCGTGAATGGTCTCATTGTGAATCAATGGGTGGGATGTGAGGCAATACATGCCACTGCAGGCTTCCTAGACTGCTCAATAAAGTGTTTGATGAGCATATAAGGATTATCACTTCCATCTTATGGTGTGTAGTCATATTCAGAGTCCCACCTCTCTGTTAAGGCTCAGGGTAGTGATGGGGTTTAAGGAAAGGACCACAAAATCTAAAATAATGTATATATATTTTAATGTTTCAATCCCACCCCCTGATTCACAATAACCCATACTTACTGATTTTTATAGGCCTGCCATCCAGTGGCTAGGTCTGCAAAAATTAATTTTCCACCATCTCGGTCCACCAACTGATGTGCAGTGGCATGACTTGTGTCATTGCTCATCTATGGGTGGGGTGTGATGACACATGCCACTGCAGGTCTCTACTGCTGTGCTTTCCAGGGGAGGGCTGGCAAATTTTAGCCTAGGGGGCAAGACTTGACTCAGGAGCCTATTTTAAAGGGAACAAAATGCAGGTGGCCCAGTGACCCAGCCCAAAGTAGCCTACTATGGGACTAGCCCGGGGGTCAAATGCCCCACTGACCCCCAGCCCGGCCTCCCTCTGTTGCTTTCACATGTAGTGCATCATCATACAGAGGTGGGTGGGCAGTGGAACAGAGCCAGATCCAGAGCTGGTTTTTATCAATTTCGGAGAGATGCCAACCTTGCATATGGTGTGTTCAAATAGCCATGACATGCAGCAGTGTTGAGATTTTTACATGCCAAATGGATAGAGTCACCCTTGATAACATCAAGACCTATTTAATGTTTAGTATAACTGGGCATATGCCTAGAGAAGATATATTAAGCAAAATATACAAAATACCAATGCTTAATATCCTAATTTTTGGCAACTTGGTCTTCACAAACCACTTATTTTTTCTATTTAAGATAGAAGTGGGTTTAGTGGCCGAAATGGGTGAGTATACAGCAATATGCCATACCGCCACTTTTCTTACTGGCTTCATTGGTTTATCAAAATCGATTTACTTATATTCTCAATACCACCGTACCTCCATCTAAATTTCCTCTCTGACCATTGAGTGTGTATTACTGAAGTGAACTGACAAACTGGTGCCAAATGTAAGACAAGCTTGATTACAGGCAGCAACAAGTGTAAGTATGGCGCTGCAGGACATACAAATAAATACAATGGCTGGATCACCTAGAAATAATTTATTGTAGAAATGCATTTCAATTAGTGTCGCAGGCGCCAATTTATATAATTGCAAATTTACTGATTTTTGATACTGTGCGTTACAATTGTACCAATTTCTGAGATTGAGTTCTGATGCAATAGGCATTTGTTTGATGAAATCTGTTGTGTATCTTCGAGAGGAAACTCTCATTAAAGCCAATTAGATTTTTTTCATCTGAAGTGGCTGAATTACTTCTTTAGCCTGAAAATACAGCGGGGAAGGGGACTGTTACCTTTCTTTCCTGTGGCCTTTTGTCCTGTGTGTTAGAACCTGTCTGAACAATGTAAACAGCAAAGTGATTTGGGAGCCCACAGATTGATGTCAATTTTGTTAAAACTTAAAATTGCGTCAACTCCAGGTCTAGGAAAGTATCACATCCTGATGTAAAATGTCAGACGTTTTATTGCCAGCTAGGATCAGTGAGCCGGGATAACCCCTGCCAACGTGTGTCAGAACCTACATGGAAAAACAGTGCTCTTTTTATACAATGTATTATTTTATTTGAAGTTCTGGAGAGATCGCTAGTACCATAAACTGGCTTGTAATTGTGAAGGCCTATAAGGGCTACTTGAGCTAATAGAACATCATTGCTTCAAGATCCTGCTTTGATGCCTACTTACCTGCGGCAATTCTTGTGACCTACAGATTAGACCAATCTAATCTGCTCTCCGGCTGTTCTGAGGTTGGGACCCAGCATCTAGTACCAATGGTCTGTCCACTTACCCACAGCTTTGGCCAGTGTGATAGGCCAGGGGGAACCATCCATTGCAACCCAGATCTAAAAAAAAGAGGTCAGGTGTACCAGCCCAGGTGTCCAGGAAGGGAGTACCGTATTTTTCGCTCCATAAGACGCACCTGACCATAAGACGCACCTAGTTTTTAGAGGAGGAAAACAGGAAAAATATTCCATACCAAATAGTGTAATAAAATATTTAATTTAATGCTCAAACCAAAATCAAACTTTTATGCTCAAAGTGGAACATCATATGTATGGGGTAAATCAAGATTTAATGGGGGCTATTCAATTGTCAGCGTTAACGCTGAAAAACGAGCGCTCAAAAAATATTACCGTTTATACGGTGATATTGCGCGCGAAAAGCGTTAATACGGTAATTTACTCGCGGAATTTCAGCTCGCCGCTCAGGCGAGTAATTACCGTATTAACGGTAAGATTTTTTGAGCACTCGTTTGTTAGCGTTAACGCTAACAATTGAATACGCCCCAATGAGTGATAAAGTTTATTTTTTTAATGAATTGTGCCCCCTGCAGCCAGCATTCATAGTACCTCAGACTAGGCCAGCCGTTGAATGGGGAGTAATGCGCATGCGTACTGCTGTTCCCGCTGTCTACTAGGAAACGCCGCCTACTACAAACTCTTCTCCAATCAACGCGGCGATAACACAGCCAGCAACATCACTCACTCCTCGCTTGCAGCCTTCTCTCCTCCTCTGTACGATCTTCTCCTTCTTGGCTGGGACCCGCTTCTCCACGCTGCCACCATGGAATTGTAAGTTTCCTGCCTGGACCCGCTCTCCTTCCATGCAGTCCTTGCTTTCTGATCTGGCTGCAGGCTTCTCTACGGCATCATTAAGGTCCCCAACGTGCACTCTTTTTTGCAGTATTCGCTCCATAAGACGCACACACTTTTCCCCACACTTTTTTTGGGGGAAAAAGAGAGTCTTATGGAGTGAAAAATACGGTACACTAGCAGCGACAGTCTCCCAGAAGGAATCTGTTCTAGGTGCTGACGAAGGAGTCTAGTGGTGGCAGCAGCAAGCCCCTTCTATTGCGTTTAGAAGGGTGCAGTTTGGGATAAAGAAAGGGGACAGTGGAAGGCAAACCAAGCCCTTGCCTCAGCAGCACAGACAGGGTGGCATAGGAGCTCCATCCTGTCACAAATACCATGAGCACATATTAAGTCTAGAGACTATACTCAGTTTATCCTACAAGAAGTAGTTACAATAATAAGCATAACATATACACTGGAAGAACGTTTGGCTGTGAAGTTTGGGGCTAGAATCTCTTACTAGCCTGTGTGAAACCACACAGTGCAATTTTGAACTCATGCTACTTGAAGCATAAATACACTTGCAATCCAGCACCGCTTTCTGTGTACTCTGAACTTTCATCGTCTCTCTGCCTTACAATCTGTCATTGGATGTTGGTTATCACATGCTACAGTATGCCATGTGCCTTTATGTTGCACATATATATATTATATAAATATATATATATATATATATATATATATATATATATATATTACTCCTCTGAAATCTTCTCCTCCTCTTTTAAACATGCTCTTGTCTCCCTCATACTCAAGAAACTGTCCCTTGATCCCACCTCTCTCTCTCATTACCGTCCTATTTCGCTTCTTCCTTTTGCCTCCAAACTCCTTGAACGGGTTGTCTACAACTGTCTCACCTCCTTTCTCTCCTCTCACTCACTCCGTGACCCGCTCCAATCTGGTTTTCGCTCCCTCCACTTCACTGAAACTGCCCTGACTAAGGTCACTAATGACCTTCTCCTCGCTAAGTCCAATAAACACTACTCCCTTCTTATCCTTCTTGAACTCTCTGCTGCCTTTGATACCTTTGACCACGCACTCCTTTTGCAAACTCTCAAATCTATAGGCCTATGTAACACTGTCCTCTCCTGGTTTTCCTCTTACCTCACCAACCGCTCCTTCTCAGTCTCTATTCATTATTCTACATCACCCCCTTTTCCCCTACCTGTTGGCGTTCCTCAATGCTCCGTTCTTGTCCCCTTCTTTTCTCCCTCTACACCTCCTCCCTTGGTGTCCTCATCCGCTTCTTTGGCCTCCAGTACCACCTCTATGCTGATGACACCCTAATTTATCTTTCATCCCCTGACCTCTCCCCTTCCCTTCTGTCTCGTGTGTCCTCCTATCTCTCAGCCATTTCATGTTGGATGTCCCAACGCTTCCTTAAACTCAATATTTCCAAGACCGAGCTTATAGTTTTCCCCTTTCCAGGACTCTCCCACCTCCCCCCCTCTCTATTTCTGTTAATAACACTACCCTCGTTTCTGTCCCCCAAGTCCGATGCCTTGGGGTCATCCTTGATTCCTCCCTCTCATTCAAACCTCACATTCTGTCCCTCTCAAAATCCTGCTACTTCCACCTTCGGAATATATCTAAGATATGTCCCTTTCTCACCACGAAAGCTGTGAAAACCTTTGTTCACTCGCTTGTTATTTCTCGCCTTGACTACTGTAACCTCCTTCTCTCTGGCCTACCTGATTCTTGCCTTGACCCTCTTAAGTCTATCCTCAATGTTGCTGCCCACCTCATTTTTCTCTCCCGCTGCTTTGTCTCTGCAGTCTCCCTCCAACAGTCACTACATTGGCTCTCCATACCCTAGAGAATTACATTTAAACTCCTCACCCTCACCTTTAAAGCCCTTAGTCAATCTTCCCCTCCCTACATCTCCAATCTCATCTCTTCCTACACTCCTACCCGCCCCCTCCGCTCCGCCTGTGACCGCCGCCTCACTACTTCACTGATCACCTCCTCTCACTCTCATCTTCAGGACTTTGCCTGGGCTGCTCCCCTGCTGTGGAACGATTTTCCACTTTCCATCAGGTTAGCATCTACTCTCAAAGGCTTTAAGCGCGTCCTTAAGACTCATTTCTTTATTCAAGTCTATCAGTCCTCCTTATAACTTCCTTGTCTTGGCTCTCTCCCCCAGTTAGTACCACCCTATTTGTGTCTCCCCCTTCCCTTTAGGATGTAAGCTCTCATGAGCTGGGCCCTCTTTCCTTGTGTGCTCTTTCTACTTTTCCATCACCCTCTGTACCTCTTGGCTGCTTCGCTAGCCCTGGTTTCCCTGTTTTCTTAAACTTCGGCTTTCTTCTCGCTGATTTCTACCATCCCTTCCACTATCTGTCCCAGAAATAATCTGATTTGCTTTACCCTGTCACCTAGGTTTGTATATATTTTTGCATCATGTTGTGTCTTGGTTCTCTGTTTTCTGTATATGTAATGTACGGCGCTGCAATCCCTTTGTGGCGCCTTATAAGTCAAACATCTTGGAGGAGTACAGATAAGCTTAAGGTTTATAATCTAATGTACAGGCATTTGGTATCTATTTTGTGTTAAAGGAATGCTTCTTAACATTATTTTGATATGTTATTTATCAAGCTTTAATATGGCACGTTTGCATTTTAGTAGTTCAGTGCCTATTAAGACACACTGCACCATGATATTATTCCTCCCTGAGTTTTATTTCAATTTACTCCTGGGAACCATACCAGGGCAGACCTAGAATTTTTTTTAGGGGGGCGATTTGTGTCCCGCCCTCTTTTTTAATAATAGAAGCATAGGGCTTCCAGCGGCAGCACACTACACTGATGTTCCCGGCGGCTGACAGGTAAGCAGATAATGCAGCTCGGCTGCGCTGATTGTGTTAAAACACAACTAGAGTGGCCGGACAGGATTCTCTGCCTGTCTGTCAGCCACCGGGAACATCAGTATAGTGAGCTGCCGCTGTTGCTAGGGGGGGCGATTGCCCCGATCGCCACCCCCTGGATCCACCACTGAATCACACCTGTGGGAATTAAGAAGACTTATCTTTCAAGATATCCAGAAGGGATTGCTTTTACCAGATAAGCTGTCATTGTTTTATCACTAGGTACGAGGCTACACTATTTGAGTTTAAAATTTGATGGTTTTGTTTTTGCTACACTATATGTGGCATTTCTTTTCTCTGCTTTATATTTTAGGTTTCTGGGCACTTGCAAATAAGTGCTAAGATTGAGAAGCTGACTACCGTATGTGACTTATATTTATATCTGCACAAAACTTTTTGTTATTGGCGTCACATTTTGACCTAGTTCCTTCACTGCTTATTATATATATATATATATATATATATATATATATATATATATATATATATAAATAAACACACACATATACCATGTTTGGGTTAAACGATTAATATATGCAGATATAACATAGCATCAACCTTTTCACGTTTAGCCAACAAGGTCATTGTTGTACAGTACACTGGATTAGACTTCTAGGCAACGTCTCCACAGGGACCCCACAGTCCCCAACCAACATGGGGGAGGACACTCTGTGATAAGTGGGAAAATAAGTCTTAACCCTATCTGACTACTGTCTCTAGTCTGCCCACCATTAGCTCCGCCACTTCTGTGGGGATATTGAAGGGGATATAACCTATTATTACTGTATTGGGTGTTTGTGGATTAGTGACTATGAACTGCGCTACCGTTACATATGTATGCTGTATCACATCTGTTTGGCGATTGTATAGCCACAGGTCTGTATTGCAATCAAAGGAATAAATCACACCTTGGTTGCAACAATCTGCCTAGGTGATTTCAACTAACACACAACCCTCAATTAAGGATACAATCATTTACTTTTACCACCATTGGTTCTAGGCTCTTATCTTCTCTGCATATGTCATAGTACAAAAAAGACCCAAACAGCCCATAATTTAGATAATAGGAGAGTTTTCTTTTGTCCTTCCCGTCAGCTCCTACAAGATTAAGAGCATTGGTTACAGCTCTGTATTCATAATATATGAAATTACACATTGTCTCGTAGAAGGAAATTAGAAGCATCTGAGTAGTTCTAATCACCAAATAAAAGAGCAGAGATGCAGAACCCAGTTCACTTAGGGCATCAAACTGCATGGTAAGTACCCTTACATTTGAAAGCAGCGGGGGGCATTATGCCACGATTCATAAGTAAAAGTCAACTTGTAATTTTGTTACCAAAATTAATATAGGTTTCGGCAAAATAACCTAATTAAACAAAAATTGTATGTATTGTGTTCTTAATGAAAAAATGGAAATCTGTTAGACAGAATCTTATCACGAAATATAGCAGTTTAAGTCGGTGACCGGCTGCTTGGCATGGGGTTGAGTATAATGGGGGCAGTGTAATCTCTAAGTGATGTATTGAGCTCAAGGAAGTGAGGAAAGAAACACAGATGCCATCGTTATTGTATAAAACCAATGAATGAACAAGTATATTATTATCTTTGTCACTCTATGGCATAGATGAGGTATGTCCCCAAATGGAATCAAAGATATGGTCATCTGGCACATTCTGAAGTCACTCCAGATAAGGACATCCATTGTACATAAGGGAGTTGATGGTTTTGACATATTTATATTGGACCATTTTAGTCCAGGCAGATAGGTTATTCATATAAAGCAGATAAGAGTGAGAACATTGTAGCTGTGCATACTAATAAGGACTCCTTGCTGAGTAAATGGATTCATTAGAGAATGGTGGGAGTGGGGGTGATGGTAGGTTAATGGATACCAATTAGTAATTCCAATGGAAATTTTTTCCTTTACCAAAAAAAAAGTTTTATTCTGAAATGGTTTTATGAAATATTTACAAAAAACATTAACGCCAAGGTCAACTTTGAATGAGTGTTTCTATATGGACTTTCATGTTGGAAATTAATTTATTTGCACGTTTTGTTAAAGGAAAATAATTTTCCTTAAAAAATTATATAACCCCCCCAACCACCACCACCTACACAAATAGCTTTATGGATTACACATTAAATGGATTTTCCAAGCTCTCTCTTTGCTATTAACACTTTCCCGTATCCCCACTCGGATATTTGGTGGGGTCCTCTCATAATCAACTTTAATGACCTCCTAGTGGTAGAGAGTCTGGTCCAGTGTTATATAGGAGAGTTGGATTGATTAAAGAATTGTGGCAAACTTCCAAACAGCAGCTGACGGTTATTTCTAGTGGTTTGGATGTCGCCTTTTTCCAACACTCAAAAGTCATTAAATAGTATCCAATATGGCAGCTGTTCCAAGGAAATCAATAAACTCAGTAAAAACAAATAATTAAAAAAATAATTGATACAAATACAATCAAAGTGGATTTTAGGTGACTATATATAATGGGTATTCACTCAAGTTATACTTTCACCATAGAAATACACTGTAATTCTACTCATGAACCTTTCCCATAACCCTCTTTTTTTGTTATTATATTGACGGCAAGAGTACAAGCAGAACACACATAGTATATCCCGGGCTCTGCAATGATTTCTACATCTTCCTTACTGGGAAAATACTGATCCAATGATTGAATGATCACAGCAGTAAACTGGGAAAAGAAAATGAAATGTCATCTGAACATGAGCTTCTCAGCTGTCAACATACACTATACCTATATACACTGCATGGTCTACAGTATGTGGACACCAGAACATCACATCCATATGTGCTTGTTGAACATCTCATTCCAAAACCATGGGCATTAAAATGCAGTTGGTTACCCCTTAGCTGCTATAACAGCCTCCAGTCTTTGAGAAGACTTTCTACTTGATTTTGTGGTTTAGCCACAAAAGCATTAATGAGGTCAGGCAATGACGATGGGCGATAACACTTGGGTCACAGACAGAATTCCAAAAGGTATTCAATGGTTGAGGTCAGGGCTTTGTGATGGTCAGTAAATTTCTTCCATACTTGGGAACCCATTTTTGGTGTACATCGCTTTGTGCACAAGGGCTTTATCCTGCTTAAACAGGAAATGGCTTTTCCCAAACTGTTTCCGGAAAGTTGGAAGCACCCAATTCTCTATAATGTCATTGTATGTTGTAGCATTAACACTTCACTTCACTGGAACTAAGGGGCCAGGTTAAGCCATAATAAACATCCCCAGACCATTATTTCTCATCCACTAAACTTTATAGCTGGCAGTACACGTTCTCCTGGCATCCACCAAACTCAGATCTGTCCGTCAGACTGCCAGATGGTAAAGCATGATTCGTCACTCCAGAGAACGCATTTCAAATGCTCAAATGCGGTATGAACATTTGTTATTGTGCATGGGGATCTGAGCCTTGTATGCAGCCACTCGGCCATGGAAATTTAATACATGAAGCTCCCAATGAATAGTCCCTGTTCTGGCATTGCTTCTAGAGGCTGTTTGGAAATTGGTAGCAATAACAGCAAAATGACAGCCCCCTAGACTACTCAGCTGCCCGGCGAAACTGGATGAGTCAGATATACTGTAGTTCTGACTTGATTATCTTTATTGAACACATATATCATTCTAAAATTTACTAATTATTGTAAGTTTATCATTTATTATACATAAACAGAAATTCGGTGGATAGTGAGTGTTCTGATTGGTGCACATTTATTCAACTATTCACACAGTCTTCTTCTAATGATTCGTTATCATTCGTGGTTTCATTTCTGAACCAGATTTCAGGCCTTTGATCTCAGTCACGTTGCCAGTATCTCAGGTCTTTCATCTCACTAGTGATGCCTTTATCCAGTTTTACTGAACATATACCAACATTCGGAGGACAGTGGGAGTTAATTACCCCACCTCATTGTGTACTGATTGGAGCACACTGATCTTTATATTATAGAATTTCTCCTAAACGATTGCTCTCCTTTATGGGTTTCCTTTTCAAACAGGTTTTGGGCTTTTGTTTTACTAAATATCTACATCCAAAATGCTGATAGTTTTACTTTATTTTAGTGAAAGCAAACAGCAAAAAGGTGGCCAGTAGGCACCTCTACCCTCCGCCTCTAACACTCTGATTGGTCTATTACAAAATCCAGCCATATCCTTTGATTCTACCTGTTGGCATAGAATACATTGGTTTGTTGTACTACACTATACATTCACTAAAGCTGCCTCCCCCTACATCTCTGACCTCATCATGAGACCTCAGCTTGACCGCTCCGCTCAGCCTCGGACCTTCAACTCTATTTAGTCTCTCTCTTATAACCTTTTCCCACTCCCATCTCTTAGACTTCTACAGTATTGCCTCCCTCCTATGCAACTCCTGGCCTCACCCCACCATACAATACTTCAATGGCTCCCTCAAAACTCACTTCTTCATGCTTGCCTACAATCAAGAATTTACATGCGCTCTACTTCCCCGAACATCAAATCCACTCATGTCCCTTTTGCACCTACTGTCTCTAATTACCCCTCCTGTAGATGGTTAGCTGTCATGGGCATAGTCCTCTCTACCCTATGTCCAGGCCCGGCGCTCCCATTAGGCAACCTTAGGCAGTTGCCTAGGGCGCCGGGACCTGCAGGGCGCCGCTCCCGCTGACTAGATTTGAAAATCTAGTCAGCGGAGAAAAGTGTGAGAGAGGTGCAGCGGCGGCCGGGTGCTGCTCGGCGCATCGCACAGCTGATCACCTGATCACTCACATCAGTGATCAGGTGTCAGATCTTCCCAGCGGCCACGGCGCCTGTGCTGCCATATATCACACTGTCTGCCACTGGCAGAACGTGTGAATAAAGTTTTGTAATACCCAACACCCCCCTCCCTTCCCAGCATGCATCGGCTGCTCCACCCCTCTCCTTTGTGGCAAAGAAGCCGAGGAGCGGTGGGCAGCCATTAAAGAAGAACCTCCCAGCCTTCAGGATCCAAAACAGTAAGTATTTATCATTTTTTTTTGGGGGGGGTATTATTAATTTAATTTAATTAATTAAAGTGTGTAGTAAAAAAAAATGTTGGGGGTGGGATTTTTTATTATTATGTCACCCTTTTTTGGTCTATGTTCAATTTAAAAACTATGGTGGTAAAAATAATTATTTTATTGCACCTGATGCTCTATATTTGACTTGCTTCAAGTCAATAATAGAGCATGACGTGCCAATAAAATAATTATTTTAGCCACCATAGTTTTTAAATCAAAGATAGAGCATGAAGTGCCAAATAATATAAATTTTTCTCCCACATAGCTTGAAAATTAAATATAGAGCATGAGGTGCAAAATAGTATTTTTTCAATGGTATAAAAATTACTATTTTCCACGTCATACTCTATATTTGCTTTGCAAAATATGCGGTGGAAAAATGACTTATTTTGCACTTCATGCTCCAACTTTGATTTAAACACTATGGTGGATACAATAATTATTTTATTGGCACCTCATGCTCTAATATTGACTTGAAGCAAGTCAAATATAGAGCATGACGTGCCAATAAAATCATGGTGCTGCAGGGGGGGTGGGGGGGGGACAGAGGACATGGTGCTGCAGGGGGGGGAGAGAGGACATGGTGCTGCAGGGGGGGGGACAGAGGACATGGTGCTGCAGGGGGGGAGAGAGGACATGGTGCTGCAGTGGGGGGGGACAGAGGACATGGTGCTGCAGGGGGGGGGGAGAGAGGACATGGTGCTGCATGGGGGGGGAGAGAGGACATGGTGCTGCAGGGGGGTGGGGAGAGAGGACACGGTGCTGCAGGGGGGGGAGAGAGGACATGGTGCTGCGGGGGGGGGGGAGAGGACACGGTGCTGCAGGGGGGTGAGAGAGGACATGGTGCTGCAGGGGGGGATAGAGGACATGGTGCTGCAGGGGGGGGCAGAGGACATGGTGCTGCAGGGGGGGGGAGAGGACATGGTGCTGCGGGGGGCGGGACAGAGGACATGGTGCTGCAGGGGGGGGACAGAGGACATGGACAAGCAGCAGGGGCAGTATGCTGCAGGGGGGGACATGGTCAAGCGGTGGGAGGGGGGGGGGCAGTGTGCTGCAGGCGGAGCAGTGTGATGGGTCATTCTCACAAGTTTTTGTTCCCATATCTAATACTTGGATACTTCCCCTCTAGAAATCCTGTGATTGCCCCGGACAGCAGTGGAGTCTGGACAACGTTCTCTATGAAACATCACGGCAGCCAGACCGCTGTAGGAGGTAAGGCTTATCTTTTTTTTTTTTTTTTTTTAACCAAAAGTGAAGTGTGTGAGGGTCTGGGAAGTGGGTATTTGGCGTGTCTTGGGGTGGGGTGGGGGAGGCGGTATTTTGAAATTTTGCCTAGGGCGCTGAGAACCCTAGCACCAGCCCTGCCTATGTCTCATGTCTGTCTATCTTGTATCACCCTGATGTCACGTCTTTAGCTGAATCTTCTGACGTTTTTCACACACACACACACACACACATGGAATTCGCATTTGTATTCATGCTTGCTTCTATTGCTAGCTCATAGTTATATATATATATATATATATATATATATATATATATTTATGTGTTATTATGCTTAATTTTTTCCATGTATCTGTTATCATGTTTATTGCATTCATGTAAGTCCTATTTGTAAGATTGCGCAGCGCTATGGAATCTGTGGCGTCTTGTAAATATATAATGATGATGATGCTAGGAAATTTTATTTAGACGGTAAGCTTCAATGAGGCAGGGACTGCGGAATTAGTGGTGCTATATAAATAGATGATGATGATGATGAAAATCATTTTGTCTGGTATGGGAGGCTGCCATAACCCTGAAGAAGTCTGAATGGTGAAACGCGTAGAGTAGCCTCCTGTACTTGATCTGTCAACTTGTTTTAAAAGATGTTACTTCAGATCCAAATCGCTGCAGTCGGACACGCTGAAGTACGGACGCCTATATCATCCAGTGTCTGCTTGTACCACTCTTCAGCTAGGCTAGAGACAACAGATAAACTTATAATTTTATTTTAAATTGTGAGTAGATTTAAATTATTTGTTTTAATACATTGTTTATATAAGAATTGCATAAAGATGGTCTGTTTTTTATTCTAGGATATTATATGCTGGATGGATTCTTTCCACACACTCAATTACCGAGGAAAAACTCAGTGAGACATCATCATTTCAGCTATTAAAGATAAGCCTTTATTTCACTTAATTAAGTTTACAGTTTACAACTTCCTAATCATTGTACATGGTTTACTAGACCATAGTTTCTTTTAAACTTGGAATTGTTTAGATTAATCTGTTACTTGTTGTGGAATGTAACAGGATTAAGCTGCTAACCACATTTACAATTCATATTTCTTGGACTTTATACTGATATAATTTAATTGGTGGTGAAAATGTTGGTTTAGAACGAATTACAAGAGTTTTCCCTCAAACAATGCCCCGTCCCAGGAGAGTAGCTGCCCGTCCAGCCAGATTTGGCACCCCCCCCCCCCCAGCTCCATAGGCCGCCATCTTGTACCCTTTTCTGCGGCCAGTTTCGTTGGTGTGGTTGAGTTACCCAGCTCGGGCTTGCATGTAACAGGCTTGGGCAGCCCCGATTCTCCTGCTAGCTTACCTGGCAGGAGGAGAAGCAGGTGCAGCTCCACGTGCGCATGTGCAGATCGTGGGCTCCAGCACAGGGAGCGATACTCGGAGCTGGAGCAGTTACAGGGCAAGGCAGCAGGCGCAGACTAGCTGCAAGGGTCAGTGCATCCCCCACTAGGGCAATAAACTCCTCTCCCTACCTCCGGCACACTACCCCTCCTGACCCCACCAACCGCCATAGGCAATACCTGGCTCAGCCACAGGGGGGAGCATCTCACCAATCTAGGTTTAACTCTGGATTAGAAATTCAACTAACCCCTCCTATGCCGGATTTAAATAGACACTTATCTGTGCAACACCGCCAGGCCCCCCATCAGCTTTTTTTCCCACCGATCCCATTTTTAGCAAACAGTAGTAGAGTCTCTGCATGGGGGGAACAATTTTATAGGAGTCCCCGTCACGCACGAAGAGCACTATATCAACCGCAGCATGTTCGTCTCATTGGGACAACTCCCCTCAAAGTAGGTGACTAAATGTTCAGGTAGAAGGGAGCACGTATAACACCCTAGGGGTTTTTCCGCAAAGGGAGTTGTCCGTGAGGCATTATCCCAGCCACTCTATGGGATAATGCCTCACGGACAAATAGGATAATGCCCTACACCCCAAATATGAATACCAATAGACATAATCGATTACAACAGCACAAGTTATCTCTCCCCCTTTTTTCTAAGGTCAACGAGAGCGTAATTTCAGATACTGCTTGGTTTACAGACAGGGCGCGGCACAGACACTGCAAACCCTTCCGCACACGGCAGTCTCCGTTTCAACCCCACAGTTGAGAATATTATTAATTATCACCACGTCAGTGCTGATATCCCGTCCCAATGGCTATTTTCCCCATACCAGGCATCAAGTCAACCCATCTCAATCTCAATCCATTATCCCGCGGACGTGTTATAGAAGGCGGGGCCCCTACATGGAGAGATACAAATCATATTCCCTCATTCATACACGCAGCAGGCCAGTCGCCACATCTACATTCTCTCAACCTAGTTTAGCCACGCATGAATTGACCCGAGCAAATGAAATCAGCCCCAGCTTGTAAAGTAGTACCATGTCTTTATTTCCAGTTTCGCAGAACCAACCTTCGCCTACAATGTCAGCTTTACTCCAGTTCTCGAGTGTTTGCCAAGGTGAGCAGAGCGCTGCAGCGGATGTTTCGCCAGCTGTTCAAGGGGTTCAGGCCCTACCAGCTGCTTTGGAGGAAGGGGATAAGCAAGCGAATATCGGAAGTACAGATGCAGGGGCAGCGTCCGAGATCGCACTACACAGGCCAGCAGGTGAGAACAACCTTCCTAACACACGCAAATCTTGTGACACTAACCCGCCTATATCAACCACAAGTGAGTACTCATCCGAGGCTGATCTAAGGCCATGCAAACTGATTAAAATTCTTCAGACGCAGCTGCTTGGGAAGCAAACCAGCAAGACCCTGTAGGCACTAGGCCCTGACATAGATTTAAGGGCGAGTTTAGAATATAGCTTTAATGTGCGGCATTAGGCCAAGAGCCAGGGACAAAATTAAGAGGGGAACATACGTAGAAATGTTCACCCCTACAGGTGAACGGTGAACAGTTTTTCAGCAGCTTGCGACAAACATGGCTTGGGTGAAGAAAGTTATCGGTCATTCCCCAGGTGGGTCAACAGTTTCTGTGTATTTCCAGCCCTTTACACGGAATTCAGACCATAGGAGCATATCGATGTGTGGCGGAATCTACATTTGATCAGTGACATGTATATAAAAAACGGCCTCACTATTTAGAGAGCATATGACGAGATCTTTAGAAAGAAAATGACCGGTAGAGGTAGGTTCCACTTGGATTTAAGGACATTGACACTTGGATGGACCCAATAAGGCCCAGTAGTCAGGTTACAGATTTGACAAACACTAGATGTTTTCCCGAGTTGGGGAGGGCGCTACCACCCCTCCCCACCAAAGGGTCTCTGCCAAAGGGCTCAGCATGTACAAGCATGTCTGCTCAATCTGTAGTGGTCACCATGCTGCATCGGAGTGTAACTGATTTAGAGCAGGCAGAGATAGAGTACGTGGAGCTATATCAGCAACTCCTAGTCAAAGTTAGGTCCCCAATTAAATTAGAAGAACTGGATAAGTGGTTTAACCTTTATTCTGCAAACTTGATTAGAGACAAATTCAAGTTTGTTTTAAATATCCCAGTACTAAGAATGTTAAAGCACCCAATGCTCCGTAATCTTAAATCGCCCTTCACATTCCTAGGAGTTCTGAACAATAAAATAGCTAAAGAAATCAGGCTAGGTCGGATGTTAGGTCCATTTACCCACCTACCTATAACCAATTTAGTTGTGTCCCGATAGGGGTGTTCCCCAAGAAAGCAGAGGGTAAGTTTAGGCTTATTCAACATCTGTCATACCCTGCAGACGAATCTGGTAACAATGCCATCAATCCCACAGTTAGCACGGTTAAGTACCAATCCTTCGAGTATGCCCTTTCCATTGTACAAGAGTATGGCAGAGGGGCCTGATGGCTAAAATCGACATAGAATCAGCTTTTCGCCTGCTACCACTCCACCCTGAATCGTTCAGTTTATGGGTTTTAGACACTGCAGCAGCTTCTACGTAGACCATTGCTTACCCATGGGCTGTTCCATCTCATGTGCCTTGTTCGAGAAGTTTAGCAGCTTCCTTCAATGGCGCATTCAGGTTGGAACTGGTCACAAGGGAATATCTCACTATCTGGATGACTTTTTGATAATAGGCCCGGATAATGCCACCGCATGTTTGAATACTCTTCAATCGGCACAGGCTCTATTCACAGTCATAGATGTTTCTATTGCCCACGAGAAAACCGAAGGCCACACACAATGCTTATCGTTCCTAGGCATAGAAATAGAGCCATCAGCGGGTTGTTGTAGGCCCCCTGAAAAAAGGTGCGAACGGATACCAATCCGGCAACAATAGGGGCTCACACATGTCCACTGCACAAAGTCTAGTCTCTCCTAGGCCTTTTTCACTTTGCATGCAGGGTTATCCCTATGAGCAGAGTTTTCTGCCGTAAGCTACAAAGAGCCATGGCGGGGACGAATAGGCCACATGCAGCAGTCCGCCTGTCCATAGAGATAAAAGATAATCTTAGAGTATGGCTGATATTTTTGAAAGATTTTAACAGCAAGGAAATATGGAACACTCCTCCAATCGATAATTTTAATCTTAATTTGTTCACTGACGCTTCAGGCGCTCATGGCTTTGGTGCATATTTAAATGGTCAGTGGTGCGCCGAGCCTTCGACAGAACTCTGGCACAAGAGCGGATTAGTTAAAAACCTTCTGGTCCTTGAGCTATTTCCCATTATAGTGGCCGTTGAGCTGTGGGCTGTCTCCTTATGAGGCAGACACTTAATTTGGGGGTAGTTCAGTACATAAATAAACAGAGTGCGTCTTTACCTCAGGCTGTATCGCTGTTATGACACCTCTTTCTACACTGCCTGGAGCATGAAATAACATTTAACGCCCGCCATGTCCCGGGAGTCAATAATGGCAAAGCCGATGCCTTATCTAGCTTTCAGTGGTGTAGATTAAAAGAATTAGCCCGACAGGCCAACAGCATAGGCACTCCCTGTCCCTCTTGTGTTTGGCAGATCATCACGCCGGCATAAAGGGACTGGTGGAACGCGGGCTAGAGTAATCCACTTTATGGGCTTACTGAGTGGCTGGGCACCAGTGGTCCCAATTCAGCAGAACTAGGGACACATCAGAGTAAGGTCAGAGTGATGCAGTCATAGAATTTATGTGGCAGAAATACAACAACGGGGCCTCTAAAACGAGTATGTCCGCTATGCTGGCACGTATTTCCTTTATTTCACTAAGGGGTTTATCATATCAAAAGCGCTTAAGGACTGGGCACAGGAGAGACCTATTCCAGCAGACCCCAGACATCTGATCACTTTACAAATGTTACCACAACTGATACGGGCCCAGCCAGCAGTCGTTAGAGATGATTATGAGGTACTGTTATTTCGCACCGCTTCCACACTGGCGTATTTGTGGTGCTTTTAGGATTTCAGAGTTAGTCGTCCAATCTAAAGCACAGAGTGCATCAGGATTGCTTTCCAAACATTTGATTTTATGGGACGTTCCTCTGAATTGTAAAATAACTAGATCTAAAATGGACCAGGACGGTAGGGGGTGTTGACTACAAATTCACGAGCAAGAAGATAGGGAGATATGTCCAGTTATCCCCGCATCTCAATTTAACTTAGACAGACCAGACAGCCCGGTTTTCCTAGTTCACCAAAACGGTTTACAGCTCATTTAATACCATATTGAAGCAGTCAATAAAATATCTGGGTTAAGACCTATTGTTATATGGCACCCATTACTTCAGGATTGGGGCGGCTAAATCCGCAGCTTTGGTGGGATCGTCCATGGAGGCCATAAAGGCGTTGGGCAGATAGAAGTCAGCAGCCTACAAAACTTATATTAGGCCTAATGTTTAAGTGCTGTGTGGGTTTGTTGTTCTAATTGCCTTTGTCTTTGTTTTCTCTATTCCCCTCATTTACTCAAGCCATCTCTTTTCCACACCTCTCCTCTACGCCCCAACCCTCCCCCCCAACCACCACCCCTCCTTCATTGGAATCTTTCCTTAACCCTCCTTAACCCACCTGGTTACCCAAGGCACCGCCGCTCGTCGCGTTAAGAGAGGGCATGAAGGGTTTTTTCCCTTTTTTCCCTGGATCAAGGCCTGATTAGTGGTGAGCCTCCAGGGTTTTATTCAGGTTTTTACCTTTGTTTGGGTGACCCACACCCCCCCCCCCCCCCCGACCTCCCAACTCCATTCCCCCCTTTTGTTTACATTCAATTTATTCTCCATGCTTACCATACTACACGCTTTACATCATCCTATCTAGCAGCACTGTGGTGCTTTATGTTCAACTCTTAATGTCTATGTTCCGGTGCATAACACATTATCTCGCAGGTTTTACATTGGCTGTTAAAAGCATTTGGATCATCGTCCATTCGTATATAGTTTGGGCTGCCCAGCAGGCAAGGGTTAAGACAAGGTTTGATAGATTGTGTGATGTTCAGATTACACGGCTAGGTTGACGGGGTCTCTGTTGGTCCGACCTCCTGCCATGGTTAACTCGGCAAACAGAACAATGGGGTCAGAGCCGTAACTTAGAATTCTAGCGCCTGGGGAGAGAAATACAAATGCCGCCCCCCCTAGCCCTCAATTTTAACCAAATGAACCTAAAACATTCCTAAACTGCGCCCCCCTTCAGTGTTGCACCCTGGGCTGTCGCCTCCTATCACACAGCCCTAGTTACGGCCCTGAATGGGGTGCCCCTGATATTTTGGTCATTCATTTGGGCGGTAGTGATTTAAGCAAAGGAAAATCCGTGGATCTTATTATACGTATTAGAGATGACCTACAGGTTATTAGAATCAAATGGCCGGCCACTATGATAGGCTGGTCTGCTTTAATCCCATGACTAACTTGGAGGTCAGTGTGTGGGGGGAGCCGCGGTGTGTGCGCACGCACACACGTACATAGTGCAACTGCACATGCACGACTACGGTGCGATATAGGCATGTGCGATATCGGCGAATACGCAGTTAAATAGCAGAACCCCACTGACTTGACTTGAGTCGGCACGTACACAGTGGGGAGAACCGCCAGGGGTGATGACATCATCACCCCTGGACACACACAACATCCACGTGTGTTTGGTGAATCACCACACACACGTTGCTGCTGAGGAGGCAGGGAGTTTCCAGGCCTGGACTATATAAGCCAGACCCAGGAAACCCCCTTGCTCTCTCTCTGCCTGCCCCTGTACAACGAGCACTGTCCTAGACTACACTAGGGACACACTACACTACAGACACACTACACTACAGAAAATATATATTATACCACACCACACTACACTACAGAAAATATATATTATACTACACTACACTACAGAAAATATATATTATATAGGGATACACTGTACTACAGAAAATACACTATACTACAGAAAAGCTACACTAAGCTACAGGAAAGGATTCTATACTACAGGAACGTTCCCTACATTGCAGATAAAGAATTGGATCCAGGATACAAGGATTTGATAAGTATTATTGATAATATATGTGTCTGAAAAGCTATATGTGTTTGTAATGTGGATGTAACTATTTATATACATATAACTGTGTAGCTATTGTCTGATATCTGTGATAGTTAAATCAATATTATAAATACTAATTCTTATTAAGGATACATATGTAAAGCAAGGATAGTGTAAGGAATAAAGGTGGTGAACCTAGGGTTCATTTTATATTGATATACTATGTTATGTTGAACAACGTTATGATGTATGTGTGAACTGTGAATGCAAGCTTTTCTGTTTTAACAGTAAAATACTTTGATTTAAATACATACATATGTTGTGATTAATGATTATTTATAATGAATATATACAGTGAAGTACTGCTGAGATACAGTGCTTATTGGATAAATAATTCTGTAATGCTTATGTCATCATCATCACCATTTATTGTTATTTAGTGTGGTCAAAAGACTGAGTAAGGCAACATTGTGTAAGGAAAAGTGCATAAAAGTGCGAGTTTAATAACGAGTGTATCTGAGAACAGAATAAGGGGATAGCGTGCGCATGTGAGGCGCAACCACAGGTCCTTTTACAGTCAGCAATCCCATTAATAACTATCCTAATAATGGCTAGAAAACTCAATAGCACCATTCGGAAAGTCACTAGGTCCCTAGGGGGTTTTATCATAGATCACCCAGCAATAACAGCGGACAAGGAACAGCTTTACAGGAGAGATGGAGTGCACCTATCGGATCAGGGGCTAGATATTTTCATGGAGAGGGTAATGTCGGAATTGAGGAATCGGATTTGTTTGGATGGTGGCGGGCTGCTTTGCCCATAGGGCAGCAGCATGGTTGGAAGGCACTGCGATCAGCGGCTGATACATAAGGCACTATCATGATTGGCCGCAGGTCTCTGTCCCCTTCGAAGCAACGATAACTCTTGGCCCTTTAGTGGGGAGGGTCCTTGTCCGGCTCAGTGAGGGAGGGCATGTGAGTTTAGAGGGGGTGCTGTCACTCTGATGCCAGGCTAGTGCCGGGAAAGCATTTAAGGGCTATTTCCATTTTAAGTGGATGCACGGTGGTTTGCCATGTCCAAGCTTTGTTTTGGGTATCAGTCTGGTAGCTGTCCCGTAGTGCTCTTTCTCCACCACCAAATTTAATTAATAAAACTGTGATCTTGTTTAGCCAATTTATATATGTCTCCTTGTCTTTATTTTTAGATAAGATATGTAAGTATGTAAGTAAATTAAGTATGTAAAGGTCTTGTGAAGGAGAAGAAGGGCATACACAGTGCACTATTTATTATTTAATGACTATATATTTGTACAGTCTTTACATAAATAAAATACAAAGAGAGCACAACATGGAGAAACCTACTTACTATAAATAAAATCATACATCAATATGAAAAATGTAAACAGAGAGTAATGTAATGTATATCTGAATATTTCATTAAACCTATAGGCAAACATGCATCTGAAATTTATTTTTGAAAAATAGAATAACAAGCCTTGCTTGTCTGCAATGCCCATAGAGAATAGGTTAGACTCCTGTAATGGGCACAACTCAAGGCAGTCAGTAGTGCTGTAAGTTTAAAATAAAATGACTCTATAATAGATACAGTATAATGGGCGTACAGCAAAAGATTGTATAGAGCACATATGTGGTGTTGCTATGTGAATATTCCAGAAGCTGAAGATTCCTTATGCCTCTTAAGCACGATATGGTTTCATCAGTGAAGAATCCTGAAACGCGTCAGCGTTCCTTTCTGAACAGTTCATGTGATGTTATATGTTAGCTACAGTGCCTCTGGTGATCAGTTGGATGAATAAATCCAGCTGCTATTGTGGACATGAAACTGCCCAGCGGGATAAAGTTCGATTTTAACTCTTGTAGTCAGGAGAAGCCTGGCACATTTTAGCCCAGGGGGACTCAACTCAGCAGCATATAAGGAACATTTTAAAGGTATAAAAATGCCCCCCAGCCCAACCTGCCCCTTCTTAGAGTACATTTTCCTAAAATTGGCTTAAAGAAGGATTCCAGGAAAAACTATAAAAAGCCAAATATCCTACACAAATCAGAGAAGAGAAAAAAGTAAAGCACACAATTCTAAGGACCTAAAATTAAATTACAATGAAGAAACATCAACACCACAATTGTTTTTATATGTAATTATATTTTTAAATGCACATGCTCCTGTTCATGATATATTTATTGTATGTGCACATTCAGGGGCCAATTGGGAACTTAAAGTGGCCCTGGAAAAAATTCTAAACGTGGCCTCATGTGGGCGGGACCAAATAAATTGTAGGCAGGGCTAATAGTAGGCAGAGTTAGCACACCTTTAGCCCTTGCCACATCAGTTTTAGGCAAGGCAAATGTATGTGTACGCACCCAGAGTGTGTACCAGTGTGTACGTGCCTAGTGTGTGTACCTGTAGTTTCTGAAAAATGACTTACCATAAGTTGTCCAGGGACAGCACAGCGTGGCCTCAGTGCATAGGAAGTATCTGGATCCTGGAATGTTGGGGGGGCCTATTTAGAAAAAATGGGTACATGAAAGTTAGAAAACTCCAAACAGCCCCGGCGTTAAATCAATAGCACCCATGTTTAATAATTAGGGCCCCCTCCAGCCTCAACATTAAAATAATAGTACCCACATTTGATAAATAGATCTATTCATCAACATTTAATTAATAGTGTTCCTATTTAATAAATAAACCTATTTTCTTCCCTCCAAGCAGCCCCAGCAATAAAATAATTACATTAATATTTAATATAACCATTTCCCACAACCATCCTCGGCATTAAATATTTAATATTCACATTTATTAAATAGCCCTCATCCCCAAATTCAGACCCATATTCAATTATAGACCCAAACCACCCCAGCATTAAATTAAAGATCCTGTAACCCCAGCTTAAATTAATAGGCTCCACTATTAAATTAAAAAGCCCCATAAATAAATTAAATTGCCCCACCATCACGCCACAAATAAAATAGCACCCATTAAATAATTAGTTCCTACCTGTAACCCCCCCTCCCTACCCTCACATTAAGGAAGGTGGCTGGTCCCGGAGAAGGAGCCACACTGCCGCCCCCCTGCCAGCACCCTGTTAGAAAAGGAAGGGGTGGACTCTATTATTATTATGTTTTTAATTATTTAGGAGGCCATGGACCGGCCGAAGTCTAAGTACATGTGAATACGTTTTTTTATTATTATGATTTTAAATTCCCTGGGTGGTTAAATAATTTGGTCTTACTTTGCCTTTATGGAGTGTTTGGCAAGGTTTACTATGCCCGGCTTGATGCTCACTTATACAATGACATTAAAAAAAAAAAATGACCTAGAGAGTACCCCCTCCTTGTACCTCTGGCCATTGGGTAACAAGTTAAAAATGTCAAAATATAGTGCAGCCTCTAGTGGTACAGCATTGGCTGTCAATACATGCTGTGCGGTGAGCATTCAGGTTACGTCATAAATTACCTTCACAGGATTATACACACAAGTTCCTGCCTGATGTCATAGTGTCTACAACGATGACTACGTCACAAGTAATCATCCTGTTTTAAATTTTTAGGCTAGACCATTTATTTCTGTATCTATATATCTAAAGTCAACGTTTCTTTAACAATATTAATCTTAACAATTATTTTATCTTTATTATTTTTTTTCCCGTTGAAAGGTTCCTGCTGCGAAGCCCCCAGCATAATAAGACACACATTCACGAAAATTAAACTTGTAGAAAATTCTAATTAGAACAAATCTCCCCTGACTTGTAACTGTCTTTTTCAGGACCAGAGAAACCTTTTCCTGTCTGTACCTTTGTACTAGCAAACTTTGCCTAATGATGTGTCAAGCCAGGGGATGAGAGCTGTTCCTTTTATCTAAAACAGTTTAGTGTGACTCATGCTGTCTTATGACAGATATCTGAGATATAAAAATAAATCATGTCAAATATATAGGGCAGTTAATGTGCCTTGGGATAATAGTTTGTGGGCATAGTTGAGAACTGTTAGACTCCATTGATTTGTTTAGAGATTCTTTTGTTGTTTGCAGATGTACGTGTGCTGGGAGAAGCAGCCTATTGAAGTGTTAACCGTTAAAGGCTTTACGGGCTGATTTATCAAAGAATGGAAAGCTGTATTGCTATGGGAGTCTATGCCAGCAAAAGTCTTGCTTTGCTTCAACCTTTACTGTACAGGGACAGGGGGTAGGAGGGGGCGTGGTGACGTTGTTACTTTATAAAATGCTGAAACTCATGGCATTGAATAGCGGAGGCGGGGCTTAATGACACAATTAAGCCCCGCCCCCGCCATTCAATGGCATGAATTTCGACGAATCCGGGAGGTTAGCCCACTCTTCCGGAAGTCCAAGAGGACTCCCCGAATTTCGGGAGCCTCCCGGGAATTTTGGGAGAATAGGCAAGTATGATTTAAACATCAGGTTTCAGCCATGATCAAATCTTCATTCTTTCATCCTCAGAACATAGCCAGAATCAAGCATTTGATTCCCCCAGAATGTCTTCCTACACATCTGCCAGAAAAAAAGAATTGTATCTGGTACACAATGCAGCAGCCAGGCGGTTACCAACCAGCCCCGTTCCTGCCACATAACCAGATAACACCTGTCCTCCGTTCTCTTCACTGGCTGTCTGTAAGATGGTGAATCTCTTTCAAGATTGGCTTCTGAACATTCAAAGCCCTTTGTAACCAGGGTCCGGGGTGCATTAAGCAGCTTCTGACTCCCTACACCCCACTTACACACTGTGATCCATAGATGACGGGATACTAACAGTTCCAGTAATTAGCTGACCTGGCTAGCCTATGGCTCTCCAGATGTTGTGAATCTACAAGCCCCAGCATGCTTTGCCAGTAGATAGCTAGTTGAGAGCTGGCAGGGCCTGCTGGGGCTTGTAGTTTCACAACACCCGGAGAGCCATAGTTTGGCCATTCCTGCATTAGGGGATCCAGATTTCATTATTATTATTATTATTATTATTATTGTTACTATTATTATTATTATTATTATTATTATTATTAAGTATCGGGGCAGTACTTGTACAGCTACTATATCTGTTCTGATATATAAAGCATTTTTTTAATGAATGGAAGATTTAAAACATTTTTTATTTTTTGATTTTTTAATAAGGGTAATCTTTTTTAACACTTTTACAAAAATTAATGCCAAGCCTGCTGAAATACAATTGCAACCATGGCCCACTGGCTGGGCCTAACGGCAATGTTACAGTCTATAATTCACCTGTATGTGCTCCCTGAAACAAAAGATTGTATATGTAGTAATATTGCAGCTTGATTATTATTAAGTTGTAGAGCAGTAATTCTGAAGAAAATCTTGGTAACAGTCTGTACTTTACAAAACACAGAAAACAATGATGACGGAAGTTGTAGTCACAATGTTACTAACTACAGTTAGTAACAGAAATCTTTAGTGGCGCGCAGTATGCTCAGGTGGGGGGTTAGTGGAGATTCAGCACCCCCCCTCAGAAATGTACCATTCCTTCAGGAGGTACAGGTAAGTATAGTAAAAAAAGGGCAGAGTAGTCCCTTAGGCCATAAGCACTACTAAGAATAGGACTAGGTATATGATAGGGGACAGAGTAGTCCCAGCAGTATAGGTCAACGCAAGGCAGTAAGCCTATCTCTAACTGTCCCACAAGAAAATAGCTTTGGATGTGGTGCAATGAGTATTAGACAGGTTACTCACACATGTAGCAGACACTTACGACCTCTGGAACATAGAACGGATTCTCTGAGCTCACTGGAAAGTCCACCGGTGACTCCTCACCATACAACAATATAACTGGGGTAGCAGCTATATCAGGGCAGGGACCTGAAGGGATGGCAATGAATCAGGACAAGTGGTAGACAACTGGAACACTCCCGGACTCTCACTGGATCTCTGATGTGTGTCTGGGCTCCCTCCTTTCCTCTGGGCTGGTATCTGGTACCTCTCTCTCTTTTATTCTCAGCTGGATCTGGACCCCACCTGCTTCTCTGGCAGCTTGTCAGGGTCCCTTGTCAATTTATTCCCTGCCTATGGCAGATTACCTCCTGGGATGACACTACCATCTGATAATCTTGCAGCTAGCTCTAGAAACCTTGCAGCTTTCCCTGTCTCCCCCGACAGCTCCAGTAGTTAAGTACTGATCAGGCTCTCTGCTCCTTTGACCAACTTCAGGACTCTAAAACATGAAGCAGTCATACATGCTGTGTGTTTTTCTCTCTTCTTTGCAGGCTCAGCAGACTCACAGGAACTTGCTTCTGGGTGGATAAGACTCTTCAGGTTATGGCAGCTAAAATGTCTAAGGCAGTGCATTGATCCTCCTATGCCACTTTCTCACATATTTCCTCATTTTCTTCTGCTCTGCTAACAAAAGACCCAATTTTAGCATCTCTGGTATCATTTCCTAGCTCCTTACATCTTGGGCATGCTGGGAATTGTAGTTTACAACTATCATTGCATCATGTAAAATATGTGCACTCTTTTCCTTTTCCCTCATCTCTTGAGCTCCTGAGATTAGATCTTAACATGGGAATTGTTACAGGTTATGATCACTTCTGTTGAGTGTCAAATGGGGTGAAACGCGTGCCTCTTCTCCTGAATGGTGCTCCTACTGAATGTGGTCTAAGTGCACTCATGGCCATCATTTTATGGCTGTACGTAAAACGAGATTATGTTTTGTGGGAAGCTTTCAGGGGTGTAGAAGGTGCATTTATAGACGGGGCTGTGGAGCATTCTTCTCCTCTCAAAAGGACTTTATTCTTACACATTCTCGGATGTGATGACCTTGGCCTATACTTTCAATGGAACACATTTTACACCTTACAGTTATACATAATAAACCCCACACTTTTAAGTGCATTATGTATAATCTAGTAGCTACATAAGTGACACAAGTATAAAAACAGTGCCAAAGTCCGTCACTCTCGTGACAAATTAAAGATGTATTTGAGGCCCATCCACACAGTAATTTAGGAGAAAAAAGTAAACATTGAAATTATCAAAGGGTGTTCTAAAGTAGAAGTAGATTTTGATTTTGAAGTGACCTTATAGAGCAAAGGTATCAAACCTTTGAAAAAGGTGGAAGTGTTACTCTAGCAACCAATCAGATTCTAGTTCTTATTTATCTAGTACATTCTAGAACATAATAGCTAGAATCCTCCACTTTTTATTTTTTAGAATATTTAAATTATTTACCCCTGTGACTCTTTCCCCAACACGCTGTTTAGTTTGCATTTCGTAAGTGACTCCTAAGAGAGTAATTTAAGGAAGAAGATAGTTTATCTTAGATATAACAGATAAGCAACTATGCAATTATGGTTGGATGCAATTATCTTTGAACTTTACAGATAAAGTAAAAAATATGTGAAATATTGCAGATTGTTCAGGGACGCTGAGCAAGTTAAAAAAATGTCTCTATGAACCTTTAAGTTTCCAAATGTTTTGTAAGAGCTGTAGAGACTCATGTTTTCTTTTCCTTTCTACCCTCTTATCAGGAATGACATATGATTTAATAAAAAAATGTTTTCGGTAATGCAAGCTGTGATGTGTTTGTATCATTCTTGTATGAAGCGCAGGGAGACCAATTAGTTCTGAAACATATCATCTATGAACAACTAAACGATCTGCACTAGGGAAGCCCAATGTATCCCTCCTGCTGTTACCAGCATGGATCGTAGTATCGCCGTATTGCTTGTTGATAATCTTGGGTTAGACTATTACAATTTAAAGGGGTTGTCCACATTTTGGATGATTTTCATTTCTTTGCTTGTAAATACCCACTTGCGACTTTGACTAAATATACCGATTTATCTTTTTTTTTAGTTTCCCTCTGTGCTTTTTAGCTATGCATATATATTATCCAGCACATGCTGTACTGTCAGTATTGGATACAATTGTATCCGGTCAGCAGCTTTGCGTTGCATCACAGGACAACAAGTCTCCTGGTTTAGTAAATATATGTAAATGTCAAAGAAGAGAGAAAGAGAAAATAGTACTGACGGAGCACTCTTTGGACCAGATAATTAGATATTGGTAGAAGTCTATAATATAAAATAAACAATCTTTATTGGTATATATTAAAATAATCAAAGCGAAATATTTAAAAAGTGATATAATTGTTGTGAACCAAATAGATAACAGTTAAGAGGTAGATAAACTACCGCGCTGGCTTGCTGTTATAATGGTAATTCACTAAGGCTGATAGAGAACACTATTGTAACCTGACTTATTTATAAATAACTAGGAGATATTGTGTAGGGACCTAATAATGTGTCCCATTACCTGGGTAGGAGAAGGTTATACTTTATATATAGTAAACCATGAAATACTCCAGTAATCTATCCACATGAATCTACTATTTTGATTGGGTAAATATCCCCCGCAATAAGTTAATAATATACTGCTATGCAGTTTATATAGTTAATCAGAGTTGTTTGTTAACTTTATAGCATATAATAGTTAGTAGCCTTCGATAGTATGAAGATCTCATATGTATGATACATAAAGCTCCAGCTTACTAATAGACCCTATAGCATTAATTATAAAGGATTGGGCTTTATAATGTTCACCTGTAAAGCATTAACTATAACCTCAGTTTAATGCTACAGATGCAGATAGGTCATTACTAGTAAATCTAGTGGACTCCTATGGTAATCTGTCAGTGCATTAGTGTTGTTGTTATATTGGATAACACTCCCCCTCTGTAAGTTAATGTTATCCTGTTTATATAATTATTCTTCTTGGTTAATAGGTAACTTGGTATCAATTAGCAATTCGGTAACCCTCGGTATTGTCAGAGAATCACTGATTTGAAAAAACAAAACTTGAACTTGAAAATTGATCCTATAGTATCTATGCAGCAGGTTTGATATTGTGCAGCCAATACTATAACCTTGCTTATTGCTAACAGATAAGTCCCTAAGGTAGACCCATAATAGATAGCTTTATAATCGCTATTGGGTAAACTTCTATAATGACAGCCCTTGAGATAATACTTTCAAGGATAAAACATGGAATGGCACTAGATGTACTAGCCAAACTTAATAATGTAACAATTAACGATTCTACCAAATTGGCCTCTTTAGATGTGGAATCTCTTTATAACAACATCCCTCACCAACAAGGTATTAATGCCATACGCTATTTCCTTAACATGGAAAAACAGAACAACATCAATGATTTTCTCATAAAATTGCTACATTTTATTTTGACCAAAAATTACTTTATTTTTGAGGACAAGTTCTTCCTACAAATACGGGGGACTGCAATGGGGACGGCATGTGCCCCCACATATGCCAATTTGTTTTTGGGATGGTGGGAGAGGGAATATGTATTCAGTGATCAGAATGACCAATATACCAAACATATTAACCTATGGCTACGTTACGACAGAGAGAGGATGGTAAACGATGTTTTGGTATTATGGGACGGCCATTTCAGGAATTTGTCAGGGCACTCAATTCCAACGATATAAACCTTAAGTTAACTTCAGAAATTAATGAAACAACGATCAATTTCTTGGACCTTACAATTACCAAAACCAATGATGGAAGATTAAATACAGACATATACCATAAAAGGACAGCTACTAACAGCCTCCTACACTTTACAAGTTCCCACTTCCCGCCCGTTATTAAGGGGGTACCCAGAGGGGAATTGTTAAGGGTCAAAAGAAATTGCTCGAATGAGGCAGTATACATGCAACGAGCAAATGAAGTGAAAAAAAGATTTTTTGACCGAGGATAAAGTAAAAGGATTATCAGACAAGCAGAGAAAACAGTTAGAACAAGGGACAGAGAGTCCCTCATATATCCTACCCCTAATAATAAGAAAAATACTCAGAATGATAACATCAGAATGATAGGTACTTACTGTACAGAGTGGAGAAATATAACAACCATTTTCTAAAAACATTGGCTCTTGTCTGACGAGGACCTTAATCAAATTTTGAAAGATCGAGTACAAATCACGTGGAGACGTTCTAAAAATCTTAAGGACCAATTAGTTCATAGTCAACTTCAACCATTAGGGAAACAATTATCCACAAGACCCAAGGGTTTCTTTTGTTGCGGAGTATGCAAAGCATGCCAATATATGATTCCAACTAAGGAATATACAGATAAATTCCAACAGAAATGGACAATTGATCAATTTCTCAACTGTAACACTCCAAACGTAATATATTGTCTAACTTGCCCCTGCCAATTTAATTACATAGGAATGACGAGCAGACCGTTCAAGAAAAGAATTCTCGCACATGTTGGGAACATACGTAATGCTGTTAGAGACAGAACCAACATGAGACCATTATCCACAGTGGCAAGACATTTTTCTACTCATCATAATAATGATCCGAAACATCTCAAAGCATATGCCATGGAACAAATAATTTTGGGTCTTAGGGGAGGGGATATACAAACTAAGCTCCTGAAACGTGAAACCAAAAAAATCTTTTTGATGGGGAGTCTTATCCCCAAAGGCCTAAATGATAATACCAATTACATGGTATATGCATGATAGGACAGTTATAATAAACTGTTTGAAATGTAATACCTCAATAAAAATATTTAACATATGCTCTTAATATTGAAATAATTATTAATACTAAATGAATAATCTATGGTTACCAGTGTTTTTTCTATACACTACAGAATGAATAATTCTGATTTAGTCAAATTGACTTTATTGGTCCTAATATAACAGCTTTAATATTCTTACAAGTGATATTGAGAAGTATGCATATTTTAGCATACCTCAATAATCACTGTTGGAAATACTTATATTTAGTTTAAAGTATGAAGTTATTACTTACTTACACCAAACTATTGAAATAATCACTAATATTAAACTCACACTTATGGTCACTGGGAATAGATTTTTAGTTATATACTATCGAATAAACATTTCTGATCCAGCCTAATTGGCTGTATCAGTCTTAATTTAATATGTTCACTATGTTTTCTAGTAGCACTATCAAGTATGCATATTTCAGCATACCTTTAATTTAATTTAATCAAACAACACTTATACTAAAATATGATCACTAAGTTATTTCCTATTTTTCACCCCTTTATGTTCTTATCAAATAAGGAAACAACACTTAATTTATTCCAGCATCTTAACTACTAGTGATGTCAATAAATAATAATATATATATAAGCACTATTAAGCACAATATTAACACTCATTAATACTTTAGCTGGTATTCAATATTTTACCATAGATACATACTATAGGATTTACATTGGTTTAGTTATGACAATATATCATGTTAAACATTTAAACAAATACATCATAGTAGATATTTGAGGTATATCCTCATCAGGGTGTATGGACAAATACAATGAGGATTTCTGCATAATTTTTTTAAAATAAAAGTAACGGGACAAAAGGTTGGAGTTTTAATGTTCCCATTATAACTAATTTACTTACCAATTATGTATATCATAACATTATTAAACAGAAGGTAAACGTTCAAGAATTATAGGACCAATCAAAATACTTTAATCTGGACGTTCCTTTTAATATAATTAAAACTACAAAGTGATGTCACGCATCTTCGGGAACATAATAAAAACTACAAAGTGATGTCACTATAACATGTGAGGGGTCATGTGATATGAAGCACCTATTGAAAACCGCTAGAGTAAACGAGCCTATTGGCTCATCAACACAGCTGATACTTACGTCATGTTAGGGGTGGATCTTTCCCCCCTTTATAGAGTCCATCCTAACCGGACATCGGGATTGCCTTGTAAAAGCTCACAAGTGAAACGCGCATCGGCGTAACGCTGAGCTGCATGTTAGGGGTTCAATATATGTAGAAATAGGCTGACGAGAAACTTCTGAACAATTAGGAGATGTGCCATTCCATGTTTTATCCTTGAAAATATTATCTCAAGGGCTGTCATTATAGAAGTTTACCCAATAGCGATTATACAGCTATCTATTATGGGTCTACCTTAGGGACTTATCTGTTAGCAATAAGCAAGGTTATAGTATTGGCTGCACAATATCAAACCTGCTGCATAGATACTATAGGATCAATTTTCAAGTTCAAGTTTTGTTTATCAGATCAGTGATTCTCTGACAATACCGAGGGTTACCGAATTGCTAATTGATACCAAGTTACCTATTAACCAAGAAGAATAATTATATAAACAGGATAACATTAACTTACAGAGGGGGAGTGTTATCCAATATAACAACATCACTAATGCACTGACAGATTACCATAGGAGTCCACTAGATTTACTAGTAATGACCTATCTGCATCTGTAGCATTAAACTGAGGTTATAGTTAATGCTTTACAGGTGAACATTATAAAGCCCAATCCTTTATAATTAATGCTATATGGTCTATTAGTAAGCTGGAGCTTTATGTATCATACATATGAGATCTTCATACTATCGAAGGCTACTAACTATTATATGCTATAAAGTTAACAAACAACTCTGATTAACTATATAAACTGCATAGCAGTATATTATTAACTTATTGCGGGGGATATTTACCCAATCAAAATAGTAGATTCATGTGGATAGATTACTGGAGTATTTCATGGTTTACTATATATAAAGTATAACCTTCTCCTACCCAGGTAATGGGACACATTATTAGGTCCCTACATAACATCTCCTAGTTATTTATAAATAAGTCAGGTTACAATAGTGTTCTCTATCAGCCTTAGTGAATTACCATTATAACAGCAAGCCAGCGCGGTAGTTTATCTACCTCTTAACTGTTATCTATTTGGTTCACAACAATTATATCACTTTTTAAATATTTCGCTTTGATTATTTTAATATATACCAATAAAGATTGTTTATTTTATATTATAGACTTCTACCAATATCTAATTATCTGGTCCAAAGAGTGCTCCGTCAGTACTATTTTCTCTTTCTCTCTTCTTTGACATTTACAATATTGATATATGAGTACAGGAGCACCTCCCCTTAGATATCAAGCTATAAATACCAAATTAATATATAAGGGGTTTGTCACCTTGGTGCGGAGTAAAATTGAATTCTGCCCTTAGTAAATATATGGCCAGAAATCAGAGACATAAACTAGAGGAAGATAAAAAAAATTAGTATTTCAGTGATGGGCAATAGGGCCTCACGGAGCCCTCAGAGCCTCACTTGGGGCCCCCAGCTCCGTCCTGCTTTATTGTCAGATGTGTAGCGTGTAACACTTCTTTAAAACACCTGCTGATATGTTATTAGAGATAGGTGAATCTTTCTCTGATTAAATATAAGGTTGTAACTTATTACTGATATTAAGGGTGATGTGTGGCCCTATTGACGGCTAGAGACCAACCCATGCGGCCAGTTTGCCTATTATTGGTGTATTTAGTAAATGGTATTTGAGGGCATGTACAAGCCAATAAATAGAGCAGCGGTTCCCAAAGCGTGCCAGTGAGCTGCGGCGCTGTCACAGGGGTGCCACGATCGCCCTCCAAAAAAAAGAAGAAAAAACAAACAAACAAAACTTACCCATCCAACGCTGGATCCTCCTCCTCACTGTTCTCACTGACTGCCGGGCGTGACGTCATCACGTCCCACAGCGCCAGTGAGGAGCGGCAGCAGAGAGGACAGAAGACAGTGGAACATGAAGAATGAAGGTAAGTACAGGAACGGAGAGTGAAGGGGGACAGAGAGACGCTGAAGGAGGGGGACAGAGAGAGATGCTGAAGGAGGGGGACAGAGAGAGATGCTGAAGGAGGGGGACAGAGAGAAATGCTGAAGGAGGGGGGCAGAGAGACGCTGAAAGAGGGGGACAGAGAGAGATGCTGAAGGAGGGGGACAGAGAGATACGCTGAAGGAGGGTGACAGAGAGAGATGCTGAAGGGGGGGAGAGGGGCAGAGAGAGACGCTGAAGGAGGGGGACAGAGAGACTCTGTGTCACGGGCACTAGAAGTCTTTACCCAGGGATCACCAGATGGTAGGCTTACCAGAGCAATGTAGATGGTAATAGCGTACTCTGGTAGCTGGGTGATCACGGAACATGAAATGATGGCCGATGAGATGCTCAGGAAAGTCTATGACTAGCAACACTGGTAATAATGAGGTAATAATACACAAGGAACTGTATGGACAAGGCACGTGAAGGTAGTCAGTGGTCTGCGATAGCAAGTTGTACCACTGCTATAGTGAGGAGGAATGTCCAACAGAAACAAGGAGGTGATGAGAGTCAGCGGTCTGCGGGTAGCAAGTTGTACCGCTGTCTGAGTGAAGGAGTGGAATCCAAGTGGAGGTATCCGGGTAGTCAGTGGTCTGCGGTAGCAAGTTGTACCACTGCTATGTGAGAGGATAATGGAACAGGTGATACCGGAAACAGGGATCAGTGGTCTGACATCAGCAAGTTGTACCACTGAATATATATGTGAGGAGGTGCACAAGGGAAGACTGTAACACAGGATATACACAGGCACCTTATACACGATCCACAGTAATATGCACAATATAGATATATATATATATAAATGACTGAGCAGGTCTGCAATCTAGAAAGTCTCTTGAAGTAGTCCAGCACAATGATAACACAGTCAATGATAGCAATAGACTCAGCGGATAGCAGACTCCAGAGAGAACCAAACACAGTCCAGCAAGATATGCAATACACAGCGCAGTCAATGAGAAGTATGCATACCGTGGTTCAGCAGTAGCAGTCAGATGGGAATGCAGCGGTACCTGAGCGGCTGGAGGCCGACTGGATAGGAAGTCCCTGGATAGGTGAGGCAGCGGTCTAGCAGGTGCAGAGCACAGGTGAGTAGACCAACAGGGACACGAATCCACAGGAGTCAGCAACACGTGGAACTGGACTCAGAAGGGACCCAGGAGAATGGAGATGATCCAGCAGAGGGTAGTAGATGAGATACCAATCCAATGCTGTCAGGAGGGTAGAGACCAGTGGAACACGTGAAGGCGTGGAGAGCGGATCAGCAGGAGATGGACGATAGCGCTGACCACAGCAGCAGAACTCAGCGGCACACGGAGGTAACCAGTAGCAACCACAGGAACCAACAGCGATGGGACACAGGAGTGCAGCGCAGGCCAGGAGCTGTTGATCACGAAGTGTAGCAGATAGTAATGCAAGCGGCAGTCTCGAGGAAGATACAACAGAGATGAGGTAAGTCTGCAGTGCACAGGGCAGCGGATAGGAATCAGCTGGCAGTCACGATGATGAACACAGGCGAGTTGCAAGCAGGAGACTGTAGTGCACGGAGGCAGTGGATAGTAATCAGCTGGCAGTCACGATGATGAACACAGGCGAGTTGCAAGCAGGAGACTGTAGTGCACGGAGGCAGCGGATAGGAATCAGCAAACAGTCACGATGATACAGTTGATGGTAGAAGTGGTATGGGAACCACAGTAATAGAAGTGGTTTGGAAACCACAGGGATAGAAGTGGTTTGGAAACCACAGGAATCAGCAGCGCTGAATACACGAGGAATACAGGAACACCTTCAGAGACTCATGGGGAATGAGACTCCAAGATCAGGCCCCGTGGTGTTGACCACAGGTGCTTAATATAGGGAGTGTTGCCTGATCTGCCAATTGAGTTAAAGGGGGATACACTGAAGTATAGAAAAGGGCTGCGCATGCGCAGACCCTCAGGATGATGGACGGCCACGGTTCCTAAATGTCCGGGAAGAGGCACTCACGGTCCGGTGAGTGACAGTACCCCCCCTTTTAAAGGTGGGCACAGAACGCCTGGAACCGGGCTTGTCCGGATTTTTGGAGTAAAACTTCTTCAAAAGGGCAGGAGCATTAAGATCTTCAGCTTTGATCCAAGAGCGCTCCTCAGGACCAAAGCCCTTCCAATGAACGAGGAAGTGGAGGACTCCTCGCGAAATTTTTGCGTCTAGTACCTCGGTAATCTCGAAATCCTCCTCCTGATGGACTTGAACTGGCTGGGGAGCTGAGGGAGGAGTTGAGAAACGGTAGATAATAAGAGGTTTGAGCAAGGATACATGGAAGGCATTAGAAATCCGAAGATTCTTAGGAAGAAGGAGTTTCACACATACTGGATTGATTACTTGAATGATCCTATATGGACCAATAAAACGAGGGGCGAATTTCATGGATGGAACCTTCAAACGAATATTTTTAGTGGATAACCAGACACGATCTCCAATCTTTAGTGGTGGAATAGCCCGCCTCTTCTTATCAGCGAAAGATTTATATTTGACAGATGTCTTCTTTAAACAGGTTTTGACCTGAGACCAGATATTTTTAAAGGTCTGACAAACAGTTTCCACCGCAGGAACTTGGGTGGGCGGGAGGGCAGGAAATTCCGGAAAAGACGGATGGTGACCGTGAACCACCAGTACTTGACTTTTTGAAGATGACTCCTGAGATCCATCTTCAACGTCCGATGACGTCATGAACGCCCGATGAGGAGGAAGGCGTTCAGACTGAACTTTATCACACAGATCCGTAGATGAAGGATCTTGTGGAGGAGGACCTGGTGGAATAGACGAATGCTGTCTTTTGAATGAAACCACTTGGGAGAGACAACGATGATGACATTCAGTTCCCCAAGATGTAACTCGAGGAGTGCGCCAGTCAATCTGGGGAGAGTGACACTGAAGCCATGGAAGGCCTAAGACAATCGGACTTGTCGTAACAGGAAGGATTAAAAACGATATTTCTTCATGATGCAGGGCACCAATCTGAAGTGTTACTGGAGACGTACTCTGGGTGATGAGACCGTTGATGAGACGTGATCCATCTATAGCCGTCACAGTAATGGGTGTTTTTAAGGTAATCACTGGTAGAGACCATTGATTTACTAATGATTTGGAAATAAAATTTCCTGCTGCTCCGGAATCAATCAATGCCTGTGACTCAAAGGCTTTGGTAGCAAAGGAAATCGTAACATCAAAAGTGCAGGCTTTTAATTTCATGGAAGATGGAGAGGACTCCAGGAACCCTAACCTTATCTCCCCAGTATTGGTTAGAGCCCGGCATCTCCTGGGACAAGAATTGAGCATATGCGTAGAATCGGCACAATAGATACAAAGTCTATTCTTTATTCTTCGGTCCCTCTCCTCTAAAGTTAATTTGGAGCGACCTATCTCCATGGGTATCCCCGGAGATGAAGCTGGGTGAAATTGAGGATTTGAGAGAAGAGGTGTTTTAACCGAAGTCGTTTTCTCAGGTTCTCTTTCACGAAACCTCAGGTCTACCCGATGGCAAAGAGAGATCAAATCTTCTAAAGAGGGGGGTAGTTCTTGTGAAGTCAGTGCGTTTTTAATTTTATCGGAAAGCCCCTGCCAGAAGGCGGCAACTAGTGCTTCAGTGTTCCACTGAAGTTCAGAGGCTAAGATCCTAAATCGAATGACGTACTGAGCCACAGTGCGAGATCCTTGGCAAAGACGGAGAATGCTGGATGCAGCGGAAATGACATGACCTGGTTCATCGAATACACTTCGGAACGTGGAAATAAACTCGGCACTATCTTGTAATATTGGATCGTTTCTTTCCCACAGAGGGGAGGCCCAAGCCAGGGCTTGTCCTGAAAACAAAGAAATGAGATAGGCCACTCTGGAACGATGGGTAGAAAAATTTTGAGGTTGGAGCTCAAAATGAACTGAGCATTGAGTAAGAAAACCCCTACAAGTTTTGGGGTCTCCATCGTATTTTGACGGAGTAGGCAGGTGAAGCGTGGAAGCTGTAAACACCTGGGATGGCACTGGGGAAACGGAGGAAGGCACAGGAGCATCAACAGTAGTTGTGGCATCTTGTACAGACGGTCTTTGGGAGGCTAACGCCTGGTAACACCGCAGTAAATGCCGTTGGCGAACTTCCTGTTGCTCAATACGAGTAACCAGATGCCGCAGCATCTCTTTGGCTGTAGGTTCCGTATCTGGGTCTGTCATGGCCTGATCTTACTGTCACGGGCACTAGAAGTCTTTACCCAGGGATCACCAGATGGTAGGCTTACCAGAGCAATGTAGATGGTAATAGCGTACTCTGGTAGCTGGGTGATCACGGAACATGAAATGATGGCCGATGAGATGCTCAGGAAAGTCTATGACTAGCAACACTGGTAATAATGAGGTAATAATACACAAGGAACTGTATGGACAAGGCACGTGAAGGTAGTCAGTGGTCTGCGATAGCAAGTTGTACCACTGCTATAGTGAGGAGGAATGTCCAACAGAAACAAGGAGGTGATGAGAGTCAGCGGTCTGCGGGTAGCAAGTTGTACCGCTGTCTGAGTGAAGGAGTGGAATCCAAGTGGAGGTATCCGGGTAGTCAGTGGTCTGCGGTAGCAAGTTGTACCACTGCTATGTGAGAGGATAATGGAACAGGTGATACCGGAAACAGGGATCAGTGGTCTGACATCAGCAAGTTGTACCACTGAATATATATGTGAGGAGGTGCACAAGGGAAGACTGTAACACAGGATATACACAGGCACCTTATACACGATCCACAGTAATATGCACAATATAGATATATATATATATAAATGACTGAGCAGGTCTGCAATCTAGAAAGTCTCTTGAAGTAGTCCAGCACAATGATAACACAGTCAATGATAGCAATAGACTCAGCGGATAGCAGACTCCAGAGAGAACCAAACACAGTCCAGCAAGATATGCAATACACAGCACAGTCAATGAGAAGTATGCATACCGTGGTTCAGCAGTAGCAGTCAGATGGGAATGCAGCGGTACCTGAGCGGCTGGAGGCCGACTGGATAGGAAGTCCCTGGATAGGTGAGGCAGCGGTCTAGCAGGTGCAGAGCACAGGTGAGTAGACCAACAGGGACACGAATCCACAGGAGTCAGCAACACGTGGAACTGGACTCAGAAGGGACCCAGGAGAATGGAGATGATCCAGCAGAGGGTAGTAGATGAGATACCAATCCAATGCTGTCAGGAGGGTAGAGACCAGTGGAACACGTGAAGGCGTGGAGAGCGGATCAGCAGGAGATGGACGATAGCGCTGACCACAGCAGCAGAACTCAGCGGCACACGGAGGTAACCAGTAGCAACCACAGGAACCAACAGCGATGGGACACAGGAGTGCAGCGCAGGCCAGGAGCTGTTGATCACGAAGTGTAGCAGATAGTAATGCAAGCGGCAGTCTCGAGGAAGATACAACAGAGATGAGGTAAGTCTGCAGTGCACAGGGCAGCGGATAGGAATCAGCTGGCAGTCACGATGATGAACACAGGCGAGTTGCAAGCAGGAGACTGTAGTGCACGGAGGCAGTGGATAGTAATCAGCTGGCAGTCACGATGATGAACACAGGCGAGTTGCAAGCAGGAGACTATAGTGCACGGAGGCAGCGGATAGGAATCAGCAAACAGTCACGATGATACAGTTGATGGTAGAAGTGGTATGGGAACCACAGTAATAGAAGTGGTTTGGAAACCACAGGGATAGAAGTGGTTTGGAAACCACAGGAATCAGCAGCGCTGAATACACGAGGAATACAGGAACACCTTCAGAGACTCATGGGGAATGAGACTCCAAGATCAGGCCCCGTGGTGTTGACCACAGGTGCTTAATATAGGGAGTGTTGCCTGATCTGCCAATTGAGTTAAAGGGGGATACACTGAAGTATAGAAAAGGGCTGCGCATGCGCAGACCCTCAGGATGGTGGACGGCCACGGTTCCTAAATGTCCGGGAAGAGGCACTCACGGTCCGGTGAGTGACACTCTGAAGGAGGGGGACAGAGATAGATGCTGAAGGAGGGGGGCAGAGAGAGATGCTGAAGGGGGGAGAGGGGGACAGAGAGAGATGCTGAAGGAGGGGGACAGAGAGACGCAGAAAGAGGGGGACAGAGAGAGATGCTGAAGGAGGGGGACAGAGAGAGATGCTGAAGGAGGGGGACAGAGAGATGCTGAAGGAGGGGACAGAGAGAGATGCTGAAGGAGGGGGACGGACAGAGAGAGATGCTGAAGGAGGGGGACAGAGAGACGCTAAAGGAGGGGGACAGAGAGAGATGCTGAAGGAGGGGGACAGAGAGAGATGCTGAAGGAGGGGGACAGAGAGACGCTAAAGGAGGGGGACAGAGAGAGACGCTGAAGGAGGGGGACAGAGAGATGCTGAAGGAGGGGGACAGAGAGAGATGCTGAAAGAGGGGGACAGAGAGAGATGCTGAAGGAGGGGGACAGAGAGAGACGCTGAAGGAGGGGGACAGAGAGAAGCTGAAGGAGGGGGACAGAGAGAGACGCTGAAGGAGGGGGACAGAGAGACGCTGAAGGAGGGGGACAGAGAGAGATGCTGAAGGAGGGGGACAGAGAGAGATGCTAAAGGGGGAAGAGGTGCAGAGAGAGACGCTGAAGAAGGGGGACAGAAAGACGCTGAAGGAGGGGGACAGAGAGAGATGCTGAAGGAGGGGGACAGAGAGACACTGAAGGGGGGGACAGAGAGACGCTGAAGGAGGGGGACAGAGAGAGATGGTAAAGGAGGGGGACAGAGAGAGGTGCTGAAGGGGGGGACAGAGAGAGATGCTGAAAGGGGGGGGACAGAGTGAGATGCTGATGAAGAGGGGGACAGAGTGAGAGCTGATGAAGAGGGGGACACAGAGTGTGAGATTGCGAAGGTGATACAGAGTGATATGGTGAAGGGGCGCAGTGATATGATGAAGGGGCACAATGTGATGGTGAAGGGGTCTAAACACATCTTACGTCATTTTGACCCAACTACTTAAAAAACGGGACTACCCGGTAATTATTTTTGCTTAGGGGTGCTTTGGAAAATTATGGTGACCCTAAGGGTGCCTCGAACTGAGAAAGTTTGGGAACCACTGAAATAGAGGGTAAAAAAGAAACCTTTAAAATAGAAGTAAAAGAACATTTTCAGATTGTGCTCAAATAATAATGTATTATTTAATTACTTTAACCCGACTGTGCTCAAAAACAGCAAAGTAAACCAGGAAACCTTAGTTTATCTTTACCCCCTTAATGACCAATTGTGCATTTGACTTATTACTTTTTTTAAATGTCTATCAATTTTTGAATAAATGTATTTACCATCAGTGATTTGTTATTATTATAAGTGAACCGAGAGCTTATTATAACGTTATTATAGTTTATTTATTCCATTTTTTTTAATTTTTTTTTATTACAACTCGCCAGTGCTCATTATCTCCAGACTGCACACCGATCTGCAAAGTCCGTGCTGCAGAATGCACAGCTGCTTAGTTTCAGTCATTTTAGAGACAGTACTGCAGCCATGGTGATGGATACAAGAAGATATCATTACTACTATTGTAACAGTGATTGATTGGAACTGCCGGTCAGATTGCACGTGTTTTGCGACCAAGCTTAATTAATTTCATTTTTGGTAGATGTACCAAGTTCACCGCCAACAACTGTTTCTATATTATAGTCTACCCTAGTGAAATATAATCTATTTTAGGAGACTAACAAAGCTGACTTTTTTTAAGTATTTAATATCTGTATATTTTTTAGGCACTATATGAGGAAAGCAAAGCAAAACCAGAAATTCTGTGCGTTCATATTGGTCTGAATCCTGCGATATTCGTTATCGTTTCCCAAAGTGCTACTGCTTTCGGACAGTCACCCTAAATGGAACACAATTAAACCAATCTCAAACTCTGATGAACTTGTTCCCTGGATTATAGGTGTCCCTAATATGGGTACTTTATACAAGCATTGATGACACTGTAGGGACCGGTACATAGTTTAATGTTGTACATTTGTTTTTTTACTGTACAATATGCTGTGATTGAAAATTAGTTTAAGCATCTGTACACAACAGTCTTTATACAAAATATGTCAGTGTTACTCCAAGTGTGACACTATGTTATGATGATGCAGCGAGATGTGGTGCGGGCTTTATAAATTCATTTTAATTTTTAATTAATAATTAGAGTTGAAGAAGACAATTTTGCAAGTTAATTACTATATTGAGCAAACTAATTTAATTCATATTTTTTTTACATTTATATATCATGTTTGTAGATCCATTACTTATTCCAGGTGTTATCTCTGGACCCAGCGCTCAGAGGGAGACTGTGTAGAGACAGGGAATGAGGAGCTGCTGGCTTGGACAGTGCAATGCCTTCACGGCTACTGCAAACTACATCTTCCAGCATGTCTGAGGAGCAGAAGGATGAGAAGCAACATCAGAGCCTGCCACTATAGAGGAGTTTGGCACTAGAGTGAGAGGAGCGCTTGTGTATGGCCCAGATAGGTTGGAGGTGCAGCCATTTGCTTGACTGCAGCCTGTCTGAAAGGAGACGAAAGGGAATTCTCAGCGAGAGACGGCAATTATAGAGAGGCTGCCAATTAACAGAGAAAGCTGCCAGTCTAAAAGAGAGAGCTGCCAGTCTAACAGGGATAGCTGCCAGCGTCACAGAGACCCCTGCTCACAATTGTATGCAGTTTTTTTGTTGTTTAAATTGGACAGCTATCCCATAAGGGGCAAGCAGGATTTGAGCAGTGGTCTCACTGTAAATAGGCTTCACCTGAGCGGGTTAGAGAAGTGGCTTGATTTGACCCAAATTAAAAATGTTAGGCAGTATGGGCCAGCTGTACGTTTTTTTTTTATCAGAGTGATCACTTACAGTTAGGCCCTGTGGTCACATGTGAGTATTCATGGTTCAGAATCACCTGTGTATCCCTAGCCATGGCCTGAGGAGGTGCTCAGGTACCTGTAGTGACAATAACTTTAGTCCAATGGGTGTTAGGGGGACAAGTTCTACTTCTTCTGCCTGATCCATTCCACAAGTGGAAATCTACAACCTTTTTTTCTCTAGGCCCCAATCCAAATTTTAAAAGCACAGCAACTAATAATATGAAGTGTGATGGAGTGCAGGCTCTGATCCTTGTGGTGTTTTCGCATTATGTATTGTGTGAGTGAACCGGGAAAGTAACTATTTGCAAATTGAGCAGACATATCTCGCCTCTCTAAGCATGCAAGAGAATATGAAATTATAATCTGCTCTCCCAAATGTTTGGCTGCAGCCGTCCTATTAAGTGAGACCAGCTGTGCTCACAGAACATGCTGCCAATGAGCCAAACAGGAAAAACCAAGGAATGCAAAGTGAGGTCAGCATCTTGTTCCAGGGGAGCGCTCTTCTGCAAATGTCTGGAGAGGTTTAACCCCTCTGAGTGCCAGGATGAGCGTACTGTGCCAATCCCAATCTTCAGGATACCAGGGAGGAGCAAAATGATCAAAACTGTTCTGTAGAGTGTTTTCCGGATTCCACGGTTGGGCATATATCCAGGTTTTTTTTTCCCAATATACAGTTTTGAAGTTGACGACATAGAGATGTAAAGAACCTAAAAACATGCCTTATAAACATGCAGAGGCCAATGAACAGTGCCCTGCACAGCAGGGAATACTTAGCCCAGCTGGGCTATAATTATATTTAATGTGCGCACGTGCCCGGCTGCCCTAGATGCCGGGACGCGGCGCTGAGAACGGAGGGCGTCCTGACCGTTGCCTAGGCAACGGCCGGGGGCAGGAGGAAATGACGTCCCAGTCGTCATTACGACGGCCGACTCTGAGGCTGGGCAGGAAGCGAGTCGCGGCGGTGCCCGGATCCGCCGCGGCTCGTAACAGTGGCCATAAATAATGGCACAGTTGTTTTTCTTTTTTAATCTTTTCTAAATAATATTTCCTTACTTGTGGGTAAACATCACTGCTCCAGTTTATTGCCAGTTTATAACCAGAGATACATGAAGTTGTGTGGAAATTTAGCTTGAAATGAGATTTGTTGCTGTACTGACAATTTCACAGAGGGGCAAAGTTCCAGCTTTGCAACCTACGAGCTCTGTTTTTGTTTCACTGTTCTGCACTGTATCTGTATATTATTGTTTAAAATATAGCACATTTTATAATCTATAATTGGAGCTGAGACAATAATTTCCAATTCATTCATTAGGAAAGGACTGGGAATATTTAAGACAAAATGCTGCCAGTGAAACGCGTAAAGTTTTGTTTTCAACTAGGGAATAAAACAGATATTTCACTGAATGGTTTTGAAACTCATCTCTGTTCATGACTTACATTAACATAAATTGCCAATGAAAGCATCTCCGTTATCACTGACACTTTTCATCCTGTTCAAGTCAGACCGGAGCTGAAGATGAGTAAGTAGGGAGACTTTTGGCAAAGGACGGAGATTGATTTGCACTAACATTCTACAAGTTGTACTTGCCTATCCAAAAAATATGATTAGATTGCATATAATGAGTTTTCAATTTTGTGCTAGGGCTATTTGCAGGGGCAGAACAGAGCCGAGCCGCATATGAAAATTTGGGAGAGGGACCATCGATGATGCTCCACCATCCCAGGCCCACACTTTGCACTCAGAAGAGTGAGCTTGTGCGGGTCTGGCACATGGGCAGTAAAATTTACACACTTTGCGGCAGTGATGAGCAACAGGAAACCTGCAGGTAGTCAGCAGTCCATCAGCCTTTGCTTGTTGTCCCCCAGCCGGTCACTCCTGATTTGATTAGAACGGGTCAGACGACTTCCTAATCCAGGGGTCAGGGAACTTTTTTAATTTTACCCCAAAATATATTTAGATATGCCAACGTTACCCCCTTGATTTGAAAGGAAAAAAAATCATATATTATTAATTATTGGAATTCAAAATTTTATTGAATCTATTCAAAATTTCTTTGAAAGCTTCAACTTCAAAACTTTCATGTTTTGGAGAAATGATGTTGCTTCATTTTTGATAGGAGCAGGGCCATCTTTTCCATTGGGCACGATGGGCAGGTGCCCGGGGGCCCCACAGACAAGGGGGCCCCATAGGCAGGGCTCTTAATTAGAATAAATAATCCTGAAAAAAAAAAAACCTGCAAAAAAAACCTTCAAGGGTCACTGAGCAAGTACATATATCTCTATATATCTATATCTATATCTGTATCTCTATACATCTATATATATATATATATATATATATATATGTAGGGGCCCCGGTGCACTGCTTTGCCTGGGGGCCCATAATGTTGTTAAGATGGCCCTGGATAGGAGAGCATCAATATTGGGACATTTCGATGTCAGAGCAATTTGGATACAGTCTTCAGCGTCCAATCGATTTCTCAGCTTTGTTTTTATGTTCGTTAGAGTGGAAAATCCTAGTTCGCAAAGGTAAGTTGTTGCAAAAGGCAGCAACTTTTTGACTGCCCCCTCATGTGCAATTTTGATGCCTTTGCAGCTGTTGACATCCAAAAATATGACACATCTGCTTTGTTTTCAAATACAATACGTGCTTCATTATTGCATCGAAGCTCAAGAAGTGCCTCTGCCAACCCTTGAGGCTCTTCTGGTACAACAGCAATTTCACATTTAAAGGAGTCTACAATCCAACTGACAGCATGTGAATTGGCAGCGTTACCCCCAGGAATTTCATGTTTGCCCCATTTAGGGTAATTTACCCCTGTTCCCTGACCACTGTCCTAATCACATGACCAAACATGACACAAGGAGGTCACACTGCACAGCGGAGGAGGAGGGAGTGCAGTGTGGTCTCCCCTCCTAACTCTGTGTGGCCCTTTGGAAGGTTGGTGGCCCTACAAAAAGACAGGATTGCCCATCACTGCTTGATAAACATTTGCCATCACACAGAGCGACTAGCTAGATTAGTTTGAGAACTCTGTTGTATACCATAAATCATCCTTGCAAATTACTGCAGGAACTTTATTTTATGTAAATCAAAAGCTTGCAATATATACATTTATTTTAGCTTGATAGCTACAACTCTAAACAGACACAAACATATCAACATAGATCCAATTATGGCTTATTGTTTATTTAATATTTTATCAGTATGCAGCAGGTATTAAGACACACTGGGATTCGTATCTCAATTAAAATGAGAGAGAACAACATCAATCACAGCATAGGACAGTTTCATTATTGATATTTTGTTTATGCAACTTTATAAAGTGCTTCTAAAATCATGAACACAATTATGTGTATGATTTTGTTCCTCTACAACATGTAGACACTCTCCGGTTTACTGATTAAAAACTCAAATTAAAAAGTGATGGATGGACAAACGTAGCAATTGAAAAGGGAATATGATAATTTACTGAAATGCGTGAATGGGGATAAAAGGACGATTTGTTACATTATCCAACGTGTAGGTAAAAATTTCTATAAAAAGTGTTGCTCGGATTTTGCTATAGATACTGTAATAACTAAATCTAAAAGGCAGTTGCACTCTACAAAACAAGGACTAATAATATTCACACTATTGTACAAGATAAAGTCTCCCTGCACTAGCTAAAAGTGATATAAATGAACTAATGTAAATAGATGAGGCCGGTTTAATGCTGCACTGAGACCGATGATTAGTATAATGGGAGTCAGGTCATCTTCTGATGTAAATAAATTTGGTGGCATTTATTACATAGGGCAGCACGGTGGCTTAATGATTAGCACTTCTGTCTCACAGCACTGGGGTCATGAGTTTGATTCCCGACCATGGCCTTATCTGTGTGGAGTTTGTATGTTCTTCCCGTGTCTGCGTAGGTTTCCTCCGGGTGCTCCGGTTTCCTCCCACTCTCCAAAAACATACTGGTAGGTTAGTTGGCTGCTATTAAATTGACCCTTGTATCTCTCTCAGCCTGTGTGTGTGTGTATGTTGGGGAATTTAGACTGTAAGCTCCATAGGGGCAGACACTGATGTGAGTTCTCTGTACAGTGCTGCGTTATCAGAGGTGCTATATAAATAAATGATAATGATGATTTACATGTACAGTGTCTGAATACACAATTCACTGGAATTCATTCTCTTTCGTAGCATTATTCCATCGAAACGGTCGGCAAAGCCTCATGTTGATGGATGTGGTCCTGTGGCAATTCATTCCTGAGATATTTATGTCACTTAACTCCTCCCTGTGACCACTCTTCAGGTCCACAAGTAACTGGTTGGGTTGTTAAGAGATACTTTCTCATTTCAGTAGACTAGGATTTCCCTTTTCACTTGGGTACCCGAATTTTCCCCTCTTGAACCCACATAAGTCTCTCCTAGCGCACCAATACACTTGGATACCGATTCTCACATTGATCAGGTTCCGCTGAACTCTAAAGTCTCTCTACCTTAGCCGGCACATGATCCACCAAACTCAACTTTACTAATACATCTTTCTCTCTCTTGACTCCTTGAAACCTCTCACTCAAAATCTCTGTCCTTTATCTGCTGTTCTCGACTCCAATCCTACTTGGCGTAACATACACACTTATGCCACATTTATCATCATTTACCAATCAGTAAACCTATTTTTATTTTCATTAGTAGAGAAATGAAATGCAAAAAAAAATAGTCACAAAATATACTTTTACGGTGTAACTGAACTTTAAAATTAACTTTTTTGCAGTAATATCAATTAATTGGTTTTATAATATTCTTTTTAAATCACAAACTCTGATTTTAAAGGCAACAGGAACTTGTCATATTTAAATAATGATGGTAAATAACTCTTTAAATATGTTTTCCAAAATGTTTATTTTAAAAAATTAAAAGGTAATTGTGGATCTAAGGTCATGGGGAGCAGAATAGGTTTCCGAGGGCAGAGATCCACTTGAAAAGTTATCTAAATCAGGAATTTGCTCTTTAACCAGCTTTGTCGGCTTAAATGTCAACGATAGGCTTGAAAATGATTAAGCAAGAATTACGTTAATGAGATACCTGAAGAGAACTTGGTTTCAAAGGGTCAGAAATGACAGTGCTGACAGAAGGGAGAAAGGACAAGAAAACATTTTACTTTTCAATGAGCTCGGAACTTGGAACTGGCACAGACGACTATAACTCAGTGACGGCAATTGATAGTTAGGGGATTAAATAAATTAAAGTTGATTGTTGTAATAAACAGGGTTCTTGAGTTCAACTACTTTCCCAGGAATAGAATGTCTGTGAGTGTAATGAATAATACAATGGATGCTGTATTTTCAGTACGACAGAAATATAAGTGGGAGATAAATTGAAAGTGATATGTTATAATGTATCACTTGGGGAATAGGCCATGTAGTAAACATCTTGTGTCCTCCAAGATGCTTCGGGATTGTGTTAGGCTACCCAGAGATACCGGCCCATTTTGTTAAATAAACCTCCAGGATCCTGTTAACAGAAATGTTTTTTTTTTTTCTGGAAATAGAGGCACTGGCCATAATAATAAACAAAAACCAACCACACTTTCTATAGATTTAAAGGCATTATGTATTAGCAAGGGAAATATGAGGACGACTATTATTTATAGTATGCATAAGTCAAAGCTGTTTACCTCAATCCAGCCTTGTCTGAATAGTCTAATAGTGCACGTAGCAAACCCCTACACTGGCTCGCCGTATCACCCAGAAGCCAAATGAATTACTCACCCTCACCTACAAAGTTCTCAACGTCTCCACCCCTTCATCTACATCTAGCCTATCTTACGATACTCTCCCTCTCGTACTCTTAGATCTACCTCTGACCTACGCTTCACCTCACTTATGTATTTCCTTACCACGCGAGATCAGAGAGTCAAATGTTCAATGAAAACCCCTCTCTTTATTGGAGCTTACCCTACTTCCAACTATACTACTCACACTGATGCACCATCACACCTATCCTTTTCCCACCTATACTACTCACACTAATGCACCCTCACACCTACCCTACTCCCACCTATACTACTCACACTGATACACCCTCACACCTACCCTACTCCCACCTAAACTACTCACACTGATACACCCTCACACCTACCCTACTCCCACCTAAACTACTCACACTAATACACCCTCACACCTATCCTACTCCCACCTAAACTACTCACACTATTTCACCCTCACACCTACCCTACTCCCGCCTAAACTACTCACACTAATACACCCTCACACCTACCCTACTCCCACCTACACTACTCAAACTGATACACCCTCACACCTACCCTACTCCCACCTAAACTACTCACACTGATACACCCTCACACCTACCCTACTCCCACCTATACTACTCACACTAATACACCCTCACACCTATCCTACTCCCACCTAAACTACTCACACTGATACACCCTCACACCTACCCTACTCCCTCCTAAACTACTCACACTGATACACCCTCACACCTATCCTACTCCCACCTAAACTACTCACACTAATACACCCTCACACCTAACCTACTTCCAGCTATACTACTCATACAAATGCACCACACTCGCTCCTCTTGCTTCAGCTGTGCCAACTTCCACCTACATTGTAAGCTCTCTCATGAGCAACGCCCTCCCTAAACTTTGTTTTATTTCTGCATTAATTTTGCCTACCTTGTATGTCCCTGTTTTATGTATGTCCTGTTTTCCGCACTGTCCAGCACTACAAAGCACTGTGGTGCCTTACAAATCTACAATAATTATTATCTACAATAATAATAGTAATACAAGTCTAGTAGTTTCAGCTTTATATACAAGTCTTTGTTGCAATATAAAAGGGCCCCTGCCACCATGCTGGCAGAGCCCTAATATATTGCCACAAAGATTTGTGTTTACAGGTACATGATAGTCTTCAAAATAAAGAAATATTGTACAATGGATGCATGTCAGTGCTACGGAATTTGCTGCCGCTATATAAATAAATGTTGATGATGATGATGACGTAATGTTTTCTTAAAAAAAAAAAAATCCTGCCGCAGCCTCACTACACAGCAGACTGAACTAACTTCAAATATCGGCTGTGAAATTTGATTCACACAAAATCTCCTTACATTAATAAATTAGAAATTAAGGAGTCAGTTCACTTTTTTTAAAATCAGGTTGGATTAATGTTCTGCCATTGTATTCAGTCTAATATATTGTAGTCTGCAAAGCTGATCCCCCCCATCCCACTCTTTACATTTCTCTAGTGGACTATTTTACTTTTCTACACGACCTTTGCCTCCTGTTTTTATAATTAGTTTATTTAGGGAGTATTCACCACTAGAGGGCGCCTCTATCTTTACTGTACAGAAAATACTTTTTCCAGCATCAATGCTGAATGACTGATGTGAAAAAACAGTGCAGTATACTATGTAGCACTCATAAAAATAAATCATAAGGCAAGATCAAATGCTCGCTCCTTTTTACAGACCTGTTTTCTAAGGAGATTAAAAAAAAGCTTGAAAAGTAGCCAGGTTTATAGTTTGTATTCATAATTAGTGCCCTCCACACCAGGCTGAGCTCAATACAGGGTCCATGAACCAAAACAGGTATGTGATGGAGACATGTAAAAAGGACACGGTGTAGCTGGAAACACACCACATATTTTAAGCTATTAAGACTTGTAAATGCTATGATCATTTCACCACACTACATCCTGTCTTTATAGCCCAAAGGTCCAGCATATCATACATCCAGGTTACCGTTGAACTTTATACTATTTGCTCTACTGTCAGACATATTAAATAACACAGGTGTCTAATATATTCTATAGTTTATATACCCCACGTATTATACAACTTCGATGCATACTACATAGATAAGAGTTGCATCCTGACAAGCCTTTTATATAGCATCAGTGCCCAGCATGTTATAGAGCCCCAATGTCAGTCATATTATATAGTCACTGTTGCCCATATGTTATATAGCTCCACTGTCCAGCATATCACACACCCACAGTGTCCAGCACATTAAACAGCTCAATCAGGTACCTCAATGTCCAACACATTATACATCTTCCTTAGTCATGTTACATATACATACTTCTAGCATCTTATATAGCTCCACTGTCCAGCATATCATACAGCCACAGTGTCCAGCATATTACATAGCTCAATCTAGTACCTCAATTTCCAACACATTATACATCTTCCATAGTCATATTACATATACATACTTCTAGCATGTTATATAAATCCACTGTCCAACATACCATACAGCCACAGTGTCCAGCATATTATGTAACTTGATCTAATACCCAAATGTCAAATATATAATAGATCACCAGTCATATTGCATAACCACATCTCTAGTATGTTCTATAGCTCCATTATCATAGTCATTGCCAACATGATCATCATCATTATCATCACCGTTTACTTCCAGCATATTATACAGCCACAGTGTCCAGCATACTAAATAGCTCCAGTTTCTAGAAGCTCAGTGTCCAACATATTAGAAAACACAAAGAGGGCATGTGCTGTAAACAGAAGAAATATTTGAAAAATCATGTTTTTAAAAAGCCTATATTTACATGTTAGTAAAAGAATATGAATAGAACCTATGGATTCCAACGGCCACATTCCCATTTGAACTTGCGCACGTGGTTGGAAGCATTTGGGCCACAACAGCATTTATTGGGTGTTTCATGCTCTATTTACTTGCACATCCTCCACTGTTTCCCCCAGACCACAAGTGCAAGAGCTGGTTACCACTTACTGCCATACACGACGGCGTTTCCCAGTGTGCGACACCTCTGGGTAATCAACTTGAATGTGTCAGAACGTGGGAAAGAATTCTGCTTCCTGAAACGTACAGAAGCTGTTGTGCCCGTTACAAGACGCCTTCTGCCAGTGCCCACGTATAAGCGGAGATCAGTATAAACTCTTTCCTGCCAACCAGACCAAGCTGCCAGCCGGGCACAAACTCAGAATACAAGACAGAAAATCATCCCAAGTACATGTTTGTAACGTTTGTAAAGCTTCATAATTAAAACGCAGTCCAAGTAACAATATTGCTTGGACTATTATTTTCATTCCACACAAAAATGCCAAACAGAATATTTATTTATTGGCTCCATTCAAAACACGCGACTTGGGGGTAAATGTATCAAGTTCCGATATCTGCAAGTTGGCGAAAATCGGCGACTTTGCAGGGGAAAATTAAAGCGGCGATGGTGTCACTCACCGGAGTGTGAGTGCCTCCACTCTGGTACGTGGTTCTCCATCTTTCCCGCTCACACCTGTGTGGAACCGCGGCCGTCCGCCATCCTGACGCACTGCGCATGCGCAGGTCCCTTTAACAACTACACCTGACCACTAATGTGATTGATGGATCAATCACCCCTCCCTACTTAAGCCACCTGCAGCCTTAGGTAGTTGCCTGATCTTGAAGTCTCACTCCCAGTGAACTTCTATAGGTGAGTGCAGTTTCCAAACTGCTTCCAGCTCTACTCCTGTGTGCAGTTTCCAAACTGCTTCCAGCTCTACTCCTGTGTGCAGTTTCCAAACTGCTTCCAGCTCTACTCCTGTGTGCAGTTTCCAAACTGCTTCCAGCTCTACTCCTGTGTGCAGTTTCCAAACTGCTTCCAGCTCTACTCCTGTGTGCAGTTTCCAAACTGCTTCCAGCTCTACTCCTGTGTGCAGTTTCCAAACTGCTTCCAGCTATACTCCTGTGTGCAGTTTCCAAACTGCTTCCAGCTATACTCGTGCTTCAGCTTCCACGCTGCTCCTTGCTCAACTCAGCGGCGGTTCCCATACCGCTACAACGCTTCACTTCTCAGCTGATTCCGGATCTACACAACTGGGTATGCTCAACTGACTATTGCCTATTGCTCGCATACCAGTTGTATCCATTGCTGTTTGCTGCACAGGGTACAAGTACCCATATAGAGTGTGTTACCTCATTGCTTCATTTAGGACAAGCTTTCACTCAAGCTACGATATCTCCTCACGCTACTACTTAGCGTTATTGTGCATATCTGCTGTGACCAGCTTCTTCTCCCTGCAAGGCATCTACTCCATACAGACTATTCATTGTGCCTTCCATCTCTGCCTCACAAGACATTGCTCTACTCGCGCTGTTTCCATACAGCCACAGTTTGCCTTTCAACTTCACTCTCCTGCACCTGGACAAGTCCTCACTCCTTCACACAGCAGTGGTACAACTTGCTGCACGCAGACCACTGACTTCCCTGCTACCTACCCGCACCTGGACAAGTCCTCCTATCACAGCGGTGGTACAACTTGCTATACGCAGACCACTGACTCTCCTATTACCTACCTACACCTGGACCAGACTCCTCACCATAGCGGTGGTACAACTTGCTGAACGCAGACCACCGACTACCCTGCTACCTACCTGCACCAGTACTATTCTTCCCATCACTGCAGTGGTACAACTTGCTGTATGCAGACCACTGACTCCTCCTCTACCTACCATCACCTATCCACGTCCACTCCTCGTGTCTACATTATCTTCAGCCTCCAGTTTACTGCTCCAAGTTGCTGACTTTCCTCAGACTCTCTCTACTCTCCTGCTGTTGTGTCGCTCCAATCATTCACCTGCCTGCTTTGATGTGCGTGCCATATCCCCGCCTCTCTAGCAGAGTTCCATCTGGTGAAACTCGGGTAAGCAACTCCTAGTGCCCGTGACAGATGGTTTGTAAAAGCAAACTTGTCTTTACAAGCCATCGCCACTTTAAATTTCCCCGCAAAGTCGCCAATTTCCGGCGACTTGCAGAAATCAGATCTTTATACATTTACCGCTTGATCTTTTCGAGATAAAAACATTCATTTAAAATTGTTATAAAAATATTATTGGCTACAATAATGTGCGTTATATTTCTGGTTCTATCTGAAAATGATCTGCTGGTTCTTATGAGCAGACGTGGCCGGGAATAAATCCTTCTGTTTCCTATTGGCTTTTATGAGGTCATTACAATATCTTACAGAGAAGCTCTATTTTTATTCCGCTGACATCAAAGGTCCAATTTTCAAACAGGCTCCTTTAATCCTGCGTCTGCCATTGATAATCTTCTCCAAGTCGGTGAACTTTGTTGGAAAGTTCCTGGAAATTGAAATCAAACCTACCAGGCTCCTGTTCACAGGCTTTTTTATCTGAATCATCTGAAATTGATTCACAAAGGACATTTCTATATAATATACAGCGGGAAGTGGTCACAGAAGGCTGCTTCTTTCATGCCAAGTCTTCATGCTGAACTCCTTTACCTGGTAGATTTTAAGGGTATCAAAGGTTGAGTCTATCACAATGTCTCAGTCGTGTTTTTGCAGTGATTATGTCCATATTACCTAAGATATATCTCCCGATATTACTGTAATCCTCAGGATATTAACCAGTAACAGACATTCTTTTTGCCAGCTTAGCATTCTCCTAAAAGTAGCTGGTACGCAGGGCAAGGTGTGCTCACCTTACAGATGGAGTGAGTCTAATCGAAACAGTGCAGACTAGTAGCAATAGTGCACATGGCCTCTGCTATGTCGCACCGACGTACACATTAGATGTGAGTGGGTGGCTATAGGGTTGAAGGTGGCACGCTTTCACGTCGTCTTGCTGTGCATTGAATATTTGTTTCACTTAAACTTAAGATATGAGACTTTAAAATGTAAATCTGTGGACACAAGGAAAAAAGATTAAAAAAGAAAGAATTTGGAACTAGAAAGGGTTCAGAGAAGGGCGACAAAATTGATAAAGGGTATGAAGTCATTAAGTTATGAGGAGAGGTTAGCCAGTTTAGGCATGTTTACTTTAGAAAAGAGGCGTCTAAGAGGAGATATGATTACTAAGTACAAATACATTAAAGGGTCAATACAGAGAACTTTCATGGGAGCTTTTTACTAGGGATGTGCACCGGCCACTCTTGGTGTCTCCTGTTTTGTGTTTTGGATTCTGATTTGCTTGAGGTTTTGGGTTCGGATTTGTTTCGCAAAACACCTGACGAAAGGTTTTGGATTCGGATTTATTTTGAAAAAAACATAAAAAGTGTTAAAATCAAGTTTTTTGGTTTATTTTCACTCCTACGCTATTATTAACCTCAATAACAATCATTTCCACTAATTCCCAGTCTATTCTGCAGAATCAGGGAACTTTGTAATATTGCAGTACAAATGGACTTATACTGCAGGATTGTTTTTGGATTTTTTTTTTTTATAACTTTTTTTAAAAAAAATTGTGCTGTGCTGGGCTGTTCTAAGGGCATTGTTATTTGCACAGCACAGCACGAGATATAGCAGGACAAAGGACCACCTAACACACCCTCCCTCTACCCTGATCAATGCCCGAGTGAAGATGGTGGCGGCTAGCGGGGAATTTATAGGATCCGAGGATCGCGAGATCCGACAGCGGGATTATGACTCAGAGCCTCGGTTTCAGTTTTGCAATTGGCGGGAATACCCGGATCTGTCTCGGATCCGGCTCAGATCGGCAACGTTCGGGTGGGCTCGGATTTCAGATATCCGAGCCCGCTCATCTCTACTTTTTACCCCAAGGACTATATACAGGACACGCGGTCACTCCCTAAGGTTAGAGGAGAAGATATTTCCAAACCAGCAAATGAAGGGGATTCTTTACAGTAAGGGCAGTCAAGATATGGAATTCACTACCAGGGACAGTTGTGATGGCAAATTCAATAGATATGTTTAAGAAGGGTTAGACAAATTTTTTGCGGAAAACTGTATCCAGGGATACAACCGTTAATTAAAATGAAGGATAGTAGTGGATATAGGGTAAAAATAGGACTGCAATATTGGGTCTGGGGGGATTTTCACAATTGAAACAGATTGGCGGTTGCTTACTCTGGATCAATTTCAAATATAAGTGCAGGATCGCAGGAGATCCAAAATAGGTTGAATTTGATGGACTGGTGTCTTTTTTTCAACCTCATCAACTATGTTACTATGTTACTAGACTTAGGTTCCATCCTGGGGCACAGGGTATTTTCTGTGTCTACATGAAGAACATACTGGTAGGCTAATTGGCTGCTATTACATTAACTTTAGTCTCTCCCGGTCTGTGTATTTAGGGAATTTAGACTGTAAGCTCCAATGGGGCAGGGACTGATGTTAGTGAGTTCTCTGTACCACGCTGCGGAATTAGTGGCGCTATATAAATAGCTGATGATGATGTGTTAATGTAGGTCAAAATTAAATTGCATTTAAATTGTGAGCTAATTGAGTTTCATTTGGTAGCAAAGTGCCGGTTATACAGTTGTCGAGTTTAGCTAGTTCCGTGCAATTCCATTCAACATGTGCTAAATCACATTTTGCGGTTTATAGTCTATGAATAGAGCTGGCAAATTATTCTGCCGGTTTGTGTGTTTGGAGCAGAACTTGGATATACTCCAGCAAACAGGCAATTCTTTTTTTCGGTCATATGCAGAAGGAGGCAAATATTTTGCAGGTCAGTTTAGAAAATATTGTCATCTTTAATGTGCTTGGGAGGCAGACTTAAGCTTTTAATAATAATAATAATAATAATAATAATAATAATAATAATAGATAGATAAAATATACCGGTTATGGGATGATTTACTAAAGATTCAAGCTTTTGCCAGCAGAATGGATCTTGCTGATCAGGTGTAGAAAGAAACCCCAGCCTCTCATCTAACTAGACAGGATGGTGGAGAACAGCAATCGGCTGAGCTCGTTTCGGGTTTTACTAGATGAACTCTGATTGGAACATGTAAGATGCTGGCTCAGTTAACACTAGGTGATAAAGGGGTCTATTTATCAAGACCATAATGATTGTTCTCTATTGCTGTTCATGTATATGAGATAGAGAGTCCTCTTTCACCCAGTTAATGTAGAAAAGGAGACAACTGTGCTAAATGTTCCTCCTTCTCCTAGTAGACGTTGGAAGAATTAGGGTGTTCCTTGATGAACTTAGACTAGTTGCAATAATGCATCTGATATTAGGCCAAAATACAAAAATGAGACTTGGGGCCAAATGTATCAAATTGCAGATTTGATTGCAGTATTAAAACTGACACTTCGAATGTGGTTTTCAGTCCCAAACCTATTATTATTAAAGTGCCTCCCATCCTGTTAATTAGTATTATAGTGCCCTCGATCCTATTAATTAGTATTACAGTAATAAGTATCATAATGTAGTAATTAGTATCACAATAATAAAATTATTTTGCCCCCATAAAGTATTAAATAATATTTTTGGGGGGCCAGGTTAAAGAAAAATAAAGCACCAATAAAAATACTTACCTGGCATCTTCATCTTGTCATCTTGTCTTGGTCCGACATAATCCAATGGGTAAAGAAAAAAAACCATGGCGCACAGCTCCCAAAGGAACAACTGAAACATACTGAATGAAGGTCTGGCTGTCTGATTAGTTAATAGCTGGACAACCAATCAGGAGCGGTCTCTAATCTTCACAAAAGACAAACACTTTTATTGATATTCTGAAACAAAGCTTCTTACAGGCCATCTGAATATCTATTAAGTGCTGACCGGTGACTTAATATTTATACATAGCTTCCAGAGAAAGTGAGACCATTTATGCCTGCTTGTCTCACTTAAGGTGAGACCCCATCTACGCAAGTCACTAATTTGTGCGCTTCCAAGATTGTCATTGAAGTATCACTTGACTTAATATTTTCCTGGAAGTTATCTTCCATTGTTTCAATGGACTCAGTAGCTATGAAGTCTAATATAAGGTTTGAGTTAACATTCCAAGACCAGTACCTAGGCTTTGCACTTATCATCATGACCTCTGGTGTAATTGGACAATAGTCTGACAAGGTTATGGGGGCAATGCCCAATGATGTGTAATCTATGTTGAAATCTGTTGGAGATAAATACATAATCAATTCTAGCAAGTGCCCTGAATAGGAAAGAACTAAGCGTAGTTATTGTAGGAAGCATTCAGAATCTTCGTAATCTCTAGTTGGTCGTATTGGAGGATTTCCCTAAACTTGCGTAAAGCTGCTACAGATAGAGGGAGGAACCTTGTGAGCAGCTGGATACAGGATCCAATTACCAGTAAAAATCCAGCAGGACAGTAAATCCTATCTGGAACAGCCGCAACCTCTCCAAAATGGGAAATATTGTTAGGAAAATATACATTTGCTATAGTGTAGGTAGATCAATAATAATGTAACTGAGGGCCAACAATCAGACAACACAGAGGAACAATCAGACCAGATTAACCAGATTCTACACGTCATGTTCAGCTACGCAAATCACAGGTGCTCCCTTGAGTTCTGAAGCCTGTTGGGAAACTTTCCTTTACAAGGCAGCGCCGCTTTAAATTTAAGCTGCAAATACGCCGATCTCCCGCGAGTTGAGAAAACCGGGGTATGATACGTTTACCCCGTGGTCTGTTTGCTGGTTTGAAACAGCCTGTTAAATATCCCAGTGCCTCTGATCATCCATCCATATGTAAGTGCAATTATCGATTACTCCTTTACCAGTGTAGTGGTGAATCCAGGATGAAGGTTTGCAGAGCTCATCCGTGTTGATTGTTGTGTTATTGCTGATTAGAACTTGGAACAGACGGTTTCTGTTCACAAGTGACTTTTACGGTTACAACCATAGACTTTGGTTATAGCAAATATTTATCCATTACAACAGTGGATCCCAACTTTCTCAGTTTGAGGCACCCTAAGGGTCTCCGTAAGTTCCTCCAAGGCATCCTTAGACCAAAATAATTACCAAGCAGTCCTCCGCCTTGTTTACCCCAGGCCCTGAATGCGGCACTACTGTAAGATCACTGCAGCACCCAGGGAAGCCCCGGTGCACAGTTTGGGAATCTCGGCATTACCGGATTGTTTTCTAGAGTGTTAGAGTCAAATAATTTAATGAATTACCTAAGACATATATAAGGATGCAATGAGCAGTATTTTAAGAACAAAATGGACATACTTGTATTTATTTTTGCATAAAAAAAGTTTCCCATTTTAAATAGTTTCAAACGAACTGTTAAAAAAGTATCTTGATCATTTTTAATTTAAATTCTTGTTGCTACATTTTCTAATGCTTTTATTTGATTCTACTTTTATGACTTATTCTCTCTTCCATAATATATCTTCACCTTATTAGGCCAGATACAATGGGGCTTATTTGCTTTCCTGCTGATATAATTGGAGCAGTCAACTAACAAAGAACTGCTCAATACATTATACTCGTCTATCATCAGCTACAGGCAGGTTTCCTAGATCACAGAACTAGCGCAGTCTCTTCTCATTCTGCATACTGGATGAGTACCGAGGAATCTGTGTCGCTAATTGGTATCTCATGCAGTACTGTGCCTGGGATTAATCAGTATCTCCTACAAGATCTTCCTTTCATCACCCAAGTGTCAGTGTCAATTAATAAAAACAGCCACCGCTGGTGGGGAGTTAAATTAAAGCAATAAAACACTATAAATAGTAATGAGGCTTAAAAATAGTCCCTTAATAGTATTTGTCAACACGGAATCTCAATGTTCTATCTTGTGATTATCTGGATGGGTGTAGAGACTGGGCACTGAGCCCTCACCCCTCCAGATAATAAATTCATCTTATTAAAAATCTAATTGGTCTAATGCAAGAATGAGCTCTCTTGCTAAGTAAAAGTGCTTTGTCTGAAGAATTAAGCGCTTATACACTTGAGCTCAATCTATTTCCTGAATATCACCGTTAACAAGGATAGCAAGTGTAACATAGATTAAAACTGTTGACTAGAAAAAAAAAAAAAATATATATATATATATATACACATATATATATATATATACACACAGTCAGAGCCGTAACTAGGGTGGTGCGGGCGGTGCCGTCACCCAGGGCGCAAGCCCAAGTGGGCGCAGCAGCCGCCCGCTACCTGGCTCTATCTACAGGCCTTTACGTACCCACAGTGGAACGCATCTTCCACTGACAGGAAGTTCGGCATTTGGAACGCAAATGCCGAACTTCCTGTTGGTGGAACGCATATGCGTTCCACTGCGGGTAAGTGAATGAAAGATTCTCTGATCGAGCCCCGGGGGTTGGTGCAGCAGCAGCGCTGTCTGTGTGTGAGGTGATGATGCTGCTGCTGCTGCTGCAGGATCCGGACCATTCTCCCCTCTGGCTCCCTGCTTCTCTGAGGCTGTCTACTTGGTGGATGGGGGCGGGTTCAGGAGCGTCACGGTCAGAAGGGGACTCCAGTCACACGGGGGGGAGGCACACAGACACTTGCCAGCTCTGGCTGTCTCTAGCTCGGGGGCTCAGAGCCTCTCGGAGGGGCACAGACTGGGCACGCCCGTGGGGGGGATCTCTCGGCCAGTTACAGGGATACACTGGCTTCACTATCGCTGTCACTGCTGTCCAGATGCTGGGTTATTGTTGTCCTGTTACTAGTTCCCTCCACTTCACCTCTTATACAGTTGTCTATTCAGTGTACATTGTTCCTGCTAACCTTCCTATTATACAAATTAATGGCAGCACACATACCTGCTTCTGTCTCTGTATTCCAGTCTGGTGTCCTTCTTCATCTCATCTATGTATATCTCTCTCACACTCGTTTCTGTGTCTGTCTGACTGTTTGTTTCTGCTTCTCCCATGTCTCTCTCACCTATGTATCTCTTACACTCATATCTGTATCTCTATGTATGGCTGCCTGTCTCCATGTTTATACACCTCTTATCCATACTTACCAACTTTACAATGTTGGTATCCGGGAGCCTGCGGAGGAGGTGGGCGTCATGAGGGGCGGGCCTCCAAAATCGGTGTCATTTTGGACCCGCCCCCATGACGTCATGACGCAAAATGCGTCATTTGACAGCGGGGGGCGGGGCCAAACGCCGCGATTCACCAGGAATCGCGGCGTTTGTGACCTAATTCTGCCCACTTCACTAGGAAGTGGGCAGATCCGGTATTTTGCCACACTCGCCCGGGAGTCCGGGAGACTCTCTCAAAATGCGGGAGTCTCCCGGACATACCGGGAGAGTTGGCAAGTATGCTCTTATCTCTATCTCTCTCACTCAATTCTGTATCTATATGTCTGGCTGTCTCTCTGTTGTTACATCCCTCACCCCTTTATCCCTTTGTCATATCTGTATTTCTTTCACTAATCCCTCTCTCTCCCTCCCTGTTTCCTTTTCTCTCTCTGTCTCTCTCTCTTTCTTCCTCTCCCTTCTCTCTCCCTCTAGCTCTATCTCTTACTACCTCCATCTCTCTCTTTATCCCTCCTCTCTCTTTCTCCTCCCTTTCTCCATCCATCTCTCTATCATGCATTTGCAAATATGTGTAACAGAATTATTTCAGTAAAGTGCTAGCCACACCCCCACATTAGGTTGGCCACACCCACTTGGCAAATGTCACTCCCACTTAGATGGGGGGCGCCGGTGCCCTGTCTCGCCCAGGGCACTAAAATGTCTAGTTACGGCACTGCACACAGTATATATATATTTTATGACAAAGAGGATTATTTACCTCTCCTGCATAGGGACAGGTGGGATTTTGGGGAAGTCTGCAGCCGGGACAGGGTTCAAGACAGGGTTACATTCCTACGGACGAATACGCATGCCCTTTACATGCACATCAGCCTCCAAACATGTCATAGGACCTCTCCAAACTGTATGCCATAAAATTTACTCACATGCTCCAGAAATGCTCGTCAGATATCCTTACATGCCCATCAGACCTCTCCAAATGCCCATCAGACCTCAGCACCAGATCTTCCCACATGCCAAACCTAACCAAATGCCCCTTGCATGCCATGAGACCTCTCCACGTGCCACCAGACCTCACCATGTGCCCCCTAACTGCCATCAGACTTCCCACATGCTCATACGTGCAAGAGTTCTCCACACATTCCATCAGATCTTCCCAAATGTCACCAGATCTCTTTACATGCCCATCAGCCTCTTCACATGCCATCAGATCTCTCGTGCCCCTTACTCACCTCTCACACATCCCACACAGCTGCTAGAGCCCACGCAGACGAAGGAGGGAGAGCAAGTTCGGCGGAAGAAGTATAATAGTCTTTGGTTTTCATGGTTTGGCCTAGGACTCTTAGTTCCAGTGAAAGGAAATCTTAATTTTACAGCATACAATAATATTCTAGATAATTGAGTGCTTCAAATTTTGTGCCAACAGTTTGGGGAAGACCCTTCCCTTTTAGCATAACAATACCCAGGTGCACAAAGTGAGGTCCATCAAAGATGGTTTTCTGACTTTGGTGAAGAACTTGACTGGCATGCACTGAGCCTCAACCTCAACACCGTTGAACAACCTTGGGACTAACTAGAACGCCAACCGGAAGCCAGGCCTTTTCGTCTGTAGTGTCCATTGTGAGCCATTTCACCTAATACCAAAAAGCCTAATCCTTTCTTTCTCCTTATTTCCCACACAATGCACAAAAACCCTAAAGATAAGAGATACCAAATCCCAAAAAAAAATCCCTTAAAAACAAAGGAGGCAGAAGTGTTAACCAATGAGCCACCGTATTATAGTAACATTCAACTTATATTCCAACGGCCCGTTCTGACCTCTCTAAGCGGAAGGAGTTATACGTGTAAGATGCAGCAAATTTTGCATGCAGACATATGCATACGCATTTTTGTGTACAGTAATGTGTATTTTATGCAAAACAAAATAACTTGGGTCTGAGTCTATGTGAGTGCAGGTAATTATGCTCTGGTTTCCATCCACACTCCATAAACATTCTAGTAGGTTAACTGGCTGCTATCAAATTGACCCTAGTCTGTGTGTGTGTGTGTGTGTGTGTGTGTGTGTGTGTGTGTGTGTGTGTGTGTGTGTGTGTATGTTAGGGAATTTCGACTGTAAGCTCTATTGGGGCAGGGATTGATGTGACAATAGTTTATTTCCTACTCTGTGCTCCTTCAAACGTGCACTCAAAACTCACCTCTTCCTCAAAGCCTACCAACCATCTACTTAACCCCCATCTCCTCCCTTCAGCTCGTCCTCCCTTCTCTCCTCTTGCCTCAACTGGCTCCTCTTGTGCCTGGTCTGTTTACCTTCCCTTAGGATGTAAGCTCGTATGAGCAGGGCCCCCTCCCCTCCTGTCTCCATACCTGTTCTTCCGCTCCGTGTTTACTGCATATGACTGGCCAGAGTTTCTGAAGTATTGGTACTTTTTGTTCATTGTTCTGTATGGTTTCACCCTGTATAGTCTACTGTTAGTACTGTGTGCGGCGCTGCGGATACCTTGGGCCGCCTAACAAATAAATGATAATAATAATGTGAGTGTGTTCTCTGTACAGCGCAGCGGAATAAGAGGCACTTATTAAAGTAATTCTATCGTTTTAAAATAAGCATTGCCCAATCAATTGTATGTGTTTCCAAAGCACTTTGTTATTTATTTTATCAGATGTAAATAGTCAACAATTCAATACATTATTATATTATGATAAAGTACAGTACAGCACAGCCAATACCAAAAGATAAATACATACCAATGCAATCGCATGCGCTCGCTGCGCACCCACGGGACCCGGTGGACAGTATATCTGTTAGAATACTGTGTCAGAGTTGACTGAGAACCAGGGGGTGTGCAGCGATGATTATATACAGTACAGTGTTACACTTGAACAATAGAGATGACGTATATTGTTTCTATAGGTCCAGACGTTGGGTGGGTCCAGGGTAAACAGATCATAGGTTGATTCAATCTAAGGAATCCAAAGGTGGGGGGTCGTCTCTCCAGGGGGTCTGCTCCTTTCATAGCCAGCATCATACAAAGGATTATTCCCTAATAACAATAACTAAAGTATGCAATGTGCGATCTCTTCGCCGACTGCACCGGACAGCTGCTGATGATTAGGGGATCAATATGATATCAGCCATGACACCTTTCCTATAACCTAAACCTTTACTAACACTACAATGTACATATAATCACTATATATATATATATATATATATATATATATATATATATATACATATATATATATATATATATATATATATATATATATATATAGATATATATATAGACTAATAATAAACCAAATACTATCTGCTCATGAATTACAGTGTAACGGAACCAATATGAAATTATATAAATAACTAAATGTTGTAATGCGAGTGTGTGCGTGCGTATTTTATCGTGCGAACACACCACGCCACGTGTAACGTGGCGTACGGATCGCATTTGCATGGCTAAACAATATTAAACCAATATACTTTCGTTCATCCAATTATACGACTTCAACAGTCCACCCTTTGATAGTATAATAAACTATCACCTTAAAGATGTTATATGCAGGATCTCAGTACCACGTTTCATTGTTATGTAATACAAATCCCCCTTGGTGTATGACCACGCTGTTTGTAGATCTAGACAAGTTATCATAAGAGAGAGTCTTAATCCTCTAAACGACTTCTTCTTTTACTATAAACCGTACACTTCTGGAGCTTGGAGATAACCTTTTGTATGCCCTTCAAGGGTGCAATAAAACACTTAATACATTATTTGGAAAGGTACAAGGTACAATAGAACATGTATCAGCTATACAGAATTCTCTACTACAGTTCTTCAAGTTTAACAGGTTCTTCTGTCCAACGCATGTCTTTAAGATTAGAATACATTTAAACACTTCATGTTCATCAAAAGCATCATCCTATGTCTATCAATAATGTCATATGCAATCTCCTTCAGCTTGCGTTAATATACACACTTCTAATAATGTCATCAGTTCTTTTCATCAACACTTGTGGGCGGGGTATTGTCTGTTCATTCTTCCCAGTCTCCCAATACCCAGATTTAACAGTGATCGACTTGCAAAGCATTGGGAGACTTCAGACTAAGGGACCTAGGTGTCGTACTTTTTCCCCTAGTGACCTCCCACCCATAGTTCGGGTACCTCAAGAATATTTAGTGGAAAGAGAACTAATCCTACTTGATATAATCACTGAGGTATGTGAGAGCACGCCCAGCACTTTGTTTGGTCTAAAACCTTACCCTCCCAAGAATGATAATCATTCTCAAGGATGCCTGCTCAAGTCCGAATATTACTGGACTGGCATCGCTGGGTGTACCTCTTTTTAACCATGGGGTCACCGTACTTACAGACATAATGCTACTCAGACAATAGCCCCTCGCACTTTCTCCAAGCTCCAAGGTTTCCAAATTTTCCTTTACCCCTGAATTGAATAGAGTAATTGGCTGGACCGATTATGCTACTAACTTCTCCTTCCTCCCCAATACCTCCTTATCATTACCTGAACCAGCCTCTGTCACCTGCTAATAATCAAAAGAATTAACTGTCCTGAGAAGAGAAGGAAATGAGAAAACACAAAACAGGAAAAACTACAACTTCATGCTGGACAACAGTCTTAGCCTTTGGCTCAGGTGCTACTAACTGCATTCGAGGCCTTCCAGAACAGACTCATGAGTGCCCTTGGACCCTTCTCTGAGTGTTGGCCCCTCTGCAGTGGGTGGAATGGGCACCATTGTGTCTCTGCTACCCTTGAAGCCGTGATGCTGGTAGCCTACACCTGGTACCTGTCTATCAAATAACCTGAGCCTAAGAAATTTCTGCTCCACAACTTACTCTCCCGATCCAACATCCTGACAGTTAGTGTGACCTTTCAGGAAACAATGTTTTGGACGTTCTCGGTTGCTGTCTCACTATTTACCTTCTCTCAAGGTCTAACCTAGCCTCCCAGTTACAATCTCATTTCACGAGGGGTCAGGAACATTTCAAAAACTGACAGGTTAGGAGTCTGCCCAGGAGTGATCTTTTGGTAGCGGGATAGGACTAGTGGCCGAAGCTATCAGTCCCTTCAATCAAGTTCCAACTCTTATTCTATTCAATTAGTTCTACCGAGTACCACTACTTTATGTTCACACTGGTTTATGGCTAATTGAAAGTATGTGATTTGTTACCACTACTCATACATTATACATCTATTATTAATAACATGAATACCCCTATCATCTATTATAACTCTATAACTCTAGGACTATCACATTAAATAACAAAAGTTTTGAGTATGACACAGTAATACATTAGACACATTTCAATACACCTCTACCCAGACATATTTCATTGGTACACCAGTGTATACTTGAGGATCCTGCATGGTGGTAATTGGATGACGTGGATTTGTTTAACCTGGAGAAATTCTTCAGGAAACCCAAATCTTCATATATTAACCAATATGTGTATGTGTGCATGTGTGTGTTCACATTTTAGCACTAAAACAATACAATGAAAAACAAAACAAAACATAGATTTGTTAACTGTCACATAAAACCCTGCTGTCTATTTGACAGCTATGTTCGCCCTGGTGTGACAGCCATGTATGGTCGTGTGTGTAAGTGTGGACCTTACTAGCAGCTACTTCAGTTGGTAACTGTGTCACTGCATAAAGTCCTCTATGTAGTGTCCTAATCATGTGCTGGTATTGCTATAAAATGATTTCTCAGTCACCTCAACATCGCCCCCTAGACTAGAAAAATGCTGAAGACCAATGTATATCAATCGATTTTCCCTCTGCCAACTCACATGTCATTCTCAGTACCTCACATTCAGCTACTTGACTAAGTGGGAGAGGCAAAGGGGTCTATTTCTATAACACTTTCTTCAAATATAACAGTATCCAGTACATGTCTGTCTAACAGTGAAAAAATATAAAACATGAAAATTCTACATTTTCTAGGGTTTCACATTATGTCGTATCTTGTGGTAAAAATCCTACTCCAATGTTCTATACAGAGATTCATATCTGTATGCCTAACCTCCAGCAATCTCCTATCCACCCTTTGTGCCTCCATATAAAGGCCCATTTTTGTACAGGAGGCACGAATCATAAAACAAAACAAAACAGATATGCAATCTATAAAACATGAATCGTATTTCCACAACAGAACCTTTCTGCTTAAAATCAGCAGTTTCTATACACATGAAAACAAAACCCCTGACTGTTTCTGTAACTCATGTCAATCTAGTGTGTGTATCTCTGAATTTGTCTTATGTAAAAAAAAAAATATATATGTTTTAGCCCCATTGTTGAGACTGTGTCTGATTTTATCTCTACCAGAGCAGAGAGAGAGAGAGAGAGAGGGAGGGATTGAGAGAGAGAGTGGGAGAGAGAGAGAGAGAGAGAGAGGGAGGGAGGGGGAGAGATAGAGAGAGAGAGGTACTAGCATTTGTGTAAAGAATGAGAAATAAGAAAGCAAAGGAATGATGGGAATACAAAGATTTGAATACAAACATACACGCAGAAAGGGAGATTTTTACAACAAAATGACAGCTGGATTGGACTCTGACTCTATGGGGAAATGGCTGTATTCATTTAACTATGATCCCTCCCAAGAATGACTAGGGGGTCTTAACTGTGCAATCCAGTGTCGTCATTTGTTCATTAAGAACTCGGTATCTCATTGACTACATACCTTTTCAACGGACTTTCCTAACTTATAATAGAGAAATGTAAAAATTAACTGTTGATGACTCATCTGAGATACATAAACGATATTTTGGAGCAAAGTATGTATATACTTCATTGTTGGATAATGATTCTCAGCCAAACAAATTATCATGAGACACTGCAGCCTAAAACAAAGAGTGTTCCATTTGTCTATTGTTAATTAGTCTTTCAAGAGTAATTCTTCTATTCCTCTATCTCACCCCTTTTAAACACTAAGGGCCTGAGTCATTAAGGCAAGCAAAGGAGTAAATGTTCTCTGGGACAAACCATGTTACAATGCAAGGGGTGCAAATCAGTTTATTATTTTGTACATAAGTTAAATACTGGCTGTTTTTTAATCTAGCACACAAATACTTGCTAGCTTTATTATTACATTGAAATATAAAGTTGATCTAGGACATGCCCTACCCAAACTATAAATCTACCTCACATTTTAAATTTACCTCCCCCTCCAATACAACATGGTTTTGCCCAGGTGCAAATGTTACTCCTTTTTTATGCTTTACTCTCCTTAATGACTCAGGCCCTAAGTCTATATATCTTCTGTGTACCCTTATCTGTGAGAAGAAAAACAAGATAGTTATCTTAAAACAGCAAACAAAACAAACATTTCCATTCTTTTCCATCGGCCAGCGATTTAGGAAAGCAAACATGTGACAACATAAAACAAACAAACAAAATCAACACAGATTACCTTTTAAATCCGTTCCCTGCACAGTAATACTTACCACAGTTTAAACCCCACCTGGTTGTAGGACTACAGGTCTGACCTAACCTCTAGGGTTGGCTATGGTTCTCCCCTAAGGCATTGGCTGCTATGAGGTGCACAGGAAACTGTTGAGAAATCTCTGAGACTAGTGTGCGCCGCCTCTGTGGGTGTCTGTGTGATTCCCCCTTAGATGGGCCAAGTCTCTTTGCTTCGTGTCCCATTTTCTTAGCCTTGGCTCTAATATTTTCTTTGAAATCTTTCCTCAAATGTCCCTTCTTAAGACAGTTAAAACACTTCAAAGATTTCTGTTTCTTTCGTCCCTTATAGTGGTTTTTATAATTCTGAGGTTGTGGATGTAGTTTTTCTAATGCCTGGATACTCAACATCATTAACCTATCACTCTGTGCTTTTTCCTTTTTACATATATTTTTATCCTGTTCTATAGCATGCTCTCTAATATCATTTACTGTGAGACCTCTACAAATTAGGAAAAGAGGTTTGTATCCAGGTCCTTAGATCCTCCCGGAGGCCGTCCATTAGTACTGCAACAGCTACCTCCCTGTTATGTGGATTTACCCTTATATCCAATATTCCTGTGTACTTAATAATGGCCGCTAGAGCCCTTGAAAAATAATCAGTTGTATTCTCATTACCTTTTTGTTTGATGTTGTATATTTTGCCCCATTCCATAGTCATTGGAAAATATACGGCCAACTCTTTGATTATACGTCCAATATTATCCTGATTGTCATCCTCAGTTAAGGGTTTATCCTTCTCCAACCTACAATCCTTAATGAACTTTTGTATATCAGTATCGAGAGGAAGACAAGCTCTAAACAACCCTCACCAATCTTTATTAGTAGGCTCATGTGCATTACCTAAATGTCTAATAAATTTCTGACACTTGGCCAAATCTTTTCTAGGATCAGGGAAATCAGACATAATTGTAAATAGTTCCGTCTTAGTCCATGGAGAATACATTACTACCTGTTTCATGGGAACTACACCATCTCTGTTCGCTTTCCCATTGGGAACTGCTGTTGTGCGGACAGGATATAAGCCTACCAAATCACTATGTTCTGAACTAGTTGCTGGAATCGCTGTTGCAGTACAATGAATGTCTCCCCCTTTGATAACCTTTACATTATTCTTACCAATTTCAGCTACTGCCCCTGCTGGTGGAACCATTCCCTTTCCTTGTCTGTATATGTTACTGGCATGGGCAATGGCTGAAATGACTGTGGGCACATCTTCTTCCTTTAAAACATTACTTAAGACATCTTACAACTTACTCGTTACAGTTTTTACATTTTTGGTATTGGCTGTACTATCCGCCCCGACCAAATTTGTCGGGGGCGTGTTTGCGCTCAGTTCGCCATGCTTTGCAACGCACACTTCCGGAATGCTTGTTTCCGGTACACTTACTTACGCTGAACACGCGTTTCCTTGCCACGCGTACCCATTTTTGTTGACACAATTTTAAACAGTCATCATGTTCAATTCTCGTTTTTGTTTATTTAATCAACCGCACTTTATCTCTAACATTATTTAACACCTCTGAATCAAGACTACCTATGTTTGGGAAAGGTTTCACACACTCCCGGGTCATCTTGACCCATTAGTCGCAATATGCCGTAGCATACGCACCGTATTTATTATACATAACATATTTTGCAGAACCAACCGGCCATTCATTAGGCAGCACAACATGAACTATCTCTAGCGTTTGCTTCGTATCCATTGTAAAAACAACCCATTTCTTAACGCTACGCAAAACAGAACCTACTAGAGATTTTTATTCGTGGACGTTTTCAACAGGCACGTCCCCTTAAAGATATCAATGCCCTTCCTAGTTTGAGTACTTTACCACTGTTAGCACCCGATATCAATCAAGAATATCAGTGGTTGCAGTGTATTTCCTCCCACATCTCCCAAGTCGCAATCACGGCTGCACTAAATCAACCATGCGGTCCGATTGCACCGCTTACGGATACTAACTATCAGTAAGCTTTGCGATTAATATTTGGGAATGCCGCGAAAACCTGCTATTTTCGCTTCGAGTATGCCATGCATACTCTGTGGTGTCTCTTTATCACCTGCTCTTTGTTAGAACAGAACACCACTCACACAAAGGTTTCTTTATATCCTGCACAGCCCTAGAACAGAACCTTTGTTGTCAGGTCACCTTTTTTACCATGCCCCGTCAGACACACCTGAACCAAAGCGCTATCAATTTTAAATAGTTCCACACTGCCCTCCCAATACTCAATCACGGCCTTGCCATGCGGTTGATTTGCACAGCTCAATGATTCATTATGCGGACCACAGATAACACCGCAATGCTCTGTCCCTTCCAGCAAACAATACCCTTTATCAGTGAATGTCGTTATTAGTATTGGGTGCACGTGCAAAAACCTATAGTTGCCTATTATACTTTTGCCTTTATGTATAAATAATATTCACATACACACACATAACCTTTGTTTTCTGTACAGAAAATAAATTTCCCAAACAATGGCACTATCTTTTCAGAGATTTTACCAAGTGATTACACTATGCATAGATAACAAACTATGATCATGACTGTTTACACACGTGGTAATATTACCGGAAGTACACATACGCAAGGCAGGAAGTACACATACCCTATGCAATGCAATACACTTTAAAACGTAAAACGACAATAAAAAGAAACATTTTTCTTTCTTGTCCCTAGATTCTAATTAGCGTTCCTTCAGTCTATGCAACAACAGACATTCGGTCTCTCAACACAAAGTGAACCACAGGTCTTAAACACATTGCGTTCTTTCCTGCTATGCGACGCGTCCGTCAATCCACCGTTTGTTGAGGAACCGAATAACGTAAGCGTTGCATACCTGCCGATAACGTAACTCCTAAACTAACGAGCCCCCAATTATTAAAGTAATTCTATCATTTTAAAATAAGCATTGCCTAATCAATTGTATGTGTTTCCAAAGCACTTTGTTATTTATTTTAGCAGATGTAAATAGTCAACAATTCAATACATTATTATATTATGATAAAGTACAGTACAGCACAGCCAATACCAAAAGATAAATACATACCAATGCAATCGCATGCGCTCGCTGCGCACCCACGGGACCCGGTGGACAGTATATCTGTTAGAATACTGTGTCAGAGTTGACTGAGAACCAGGGGGTGTGCAGCGATGATTATATACAGTACAGTGTTACACTTGAACAATAGAGATGACGTAGATTGTTTCTATAGGTCCAGACGTTGGGTGGGTCCAGGGTAAACAGATCATAGGTTGATTCAATCTAAGGAATCCAAAGGTGGGGGGTCGTCTCTCCAGGGGGTCTGCTCCTTTCATAGCCAGCATCATACAAAGAATTATTTCCTAATAACAATAACTAAAGTATGCAATGTGCGATCTCTTCGCCGACTGCACCGGACAGCTGCTGATGATTAGGGGATCAATATGATATCAGCCATGACACCTTTCCTATAACCTAAACCTTTAATAACACTACAATGTACATATAATCACTATATATATATATATATATATATATATATATATATATATATATATAGACTAATATTAAACCAAATACTATCTGCTCCTGAATTACAGTGTAACGCAGGGGTGGGCAAACCAGTCCTCAAGGGCCATCAACAGTTCATGTTTTTAGGATTTCTTTAATCATGCACAGCTGAGTTAATCTATTTGGCTGGGTCAGTAATTATCCCAGCTGTTTCTACAGACAGATATCCTAAAAACATGAACTGTTGATGGCCCTTGAGGACTGGTTTGCCCACCCCTGGTGTAACGGAACCAATATGAAATTATATAAATAACTAAATAGTGTAATGCGAGTGTGTGCGTGCGTATTTTACCGTGCGAACGCACCATGCCACGTGTTACGTGGCGTACGGATCACATTTGCATGGCTAAACAATATTAAACCAATATACTTTCGTTCATCCAATTATACAATTCAATACGCTATATAAATACATGATGATAAATACAATGAAAATAGCCACGTCTTTCCTTGACTTACTGTGTATGTGCTTTAAGAGCTATCAACTTACAAAGCATTTTATGGGAAGGCAATAACAAAATCAATATACAAAACATTATTGTAAGAGGGTTTTTATAAAGTTACATTTTAGCTGCAAAATAATGTTCTGCTTTATCTACACACATCTGTCTCCCATTATGACATCCTTTTCTAGTTACTTCCTGTTGCATCAATCATGGATTAAATGAATACCACATCTACGATGAGTCCGAGAATGAATAACAGACATTGGTGTAATGCCATAGAGATAACCAATGATATGATGAGCATGGAATATCTGGTACTGGGATCACCGTTCCACACCCAATTCTAGTGCCCATAAATCCTGTTATTAAGCATCGAGCAAGCATCTGTACCCTGGCTTATACCATCTCCAAATGGATCTGTCAGTGAGAAAAAACTATTGTCAGGCTTTGATCTAAGAAGGGTATGTTATGGGGGAAAAAAGACATGGAAACGCCTCTGTAAAGGACAGAAATATTCCCATTTATTAAAGGGTGGATAAAATACAAAGTCAAGTTTCATGACAGATCCCCATTGCTATGTTTGGACGTCACAGTGAGTTAGAAATTATTTAAGTGTATAGAAATGAATGACTGGGTATCAAAGGAGCAAAAATGCTCTTTTGCAACATCACAAGCCCATTATACATGGAATTGCCTTTAAAAATGTAGGACAAGACCAGAGTCTTCAGGGTTGCAACATTTCTCATGTTTAGGTGCATAGAACACCGTATTTTAAATAGAGATGAGCGCACTCGGATTTTTGAAATCCGAGCCCACCCGAACGTTGCCGATCCGAGTCGGATCCGAGACAGATCCGGGTATTGGCGCCAAATTCAAATCTGAAACTGAGGCTCTGACTCATAATCCCGTTGTCGGATCTCGCGATACTCGGATCCTATAAATTCCCCGCTAGTCGCCGCCATCTTCACTCGGGCATTGATCAGGGTAGAGGGAGGGTGTGTTAGGTGGTCCTCTGTCCTGCTATATCTCGTGCTGTTCAGTGCTGTGCTGTGCTGTGCTCAGTCCAGTGGTGCTGTGTCCTGTGCTCTGTCCTTCTGAGGTCAGTGGTGCTGCTGGGTCCTGTGCTGTGTCCTGTTCAGTCCAGTGGTGCTGTGTCCTGTGCTCTGTGCTTCTAAGGGCATAGTTATTTCCCCAATATTCCAAAGTGTTTAAAAAAAATAAAAAAAAGTTATTTAAAAAAAATACAAAAAAATAATTACATTTTTTTTTAATTACAACAAAATTTGCACAACCAATCCTGCAGTATAAGCCCATTGGTACTGCAATATTACCAAGTTCACACATTCAGCAGTAAAAGTCCAGTGGTACTGCTATTACAAGGTTCACTGATTCAGCAGTGTATAAGTCCAGTGGTACTGCTATTACAAAGTTCACTGATTCAGCAGTATAAGTCCAGTGCTACTCTCCTGTGCCGCATATAATTTTTAAAGGCTTTGCCGAGTGTGTGTGGCTTAGGGGTACGCTCTCTTGTGCTACATATAATGGAAAACCAAAATTTGGAGGATAAAGTAGGGAAAGATCAAGACCCACTTCCTCCTAATGCTGAAGCTGCTGCCACTAGTCATGACATAGACGATGAAATGCCATCAACGTCGTCTGGCAAGCCCGATGCCCAATCTCCTAGTACAGGGCATGTAAAATCTAAAAAGCCCAAGTTCTCAAAAAATAGCAAAAAGAGAAACTTAAAATCATCTGAGGAGAAACGTAAAGTTGGCAATATGCCATTTACGACACGTAGTGGCAAGGAACGGCTTAGGCCCTGGCCCGTGTTCATGACTAGTGGTCCAGCTTCACCCAAGGATCTAAGCCCTCCCCCCCTACAAAAAATTTAAGAGAGTTATGCTGTCAGCAACAACAACAAAACAGCAAAGAACTCTGCCTTCTAAACAGATGACATCACAAATCCCCAAGGCGAGTCCAAGGGTGTTGTTGGTTGTGAACCCTGACCTTCCCATCACTGTACGGGAAGAGGTGACTCCATCCAGCATTTGCAGCATGCCCTCTGCATATGCTGGAAGGATCACCCACAGTCCAGTTACAGATTTGGCTAATGAAGGTGTGAATGTTGTATACTGGGAGGAGGATATTGATGTAGCTGGCGCTGAGGAGGATGTTGATGATTATGATGCAGACAAATACCAAATTGCCTTTCTCAATTTCTATTTATATTCTAGATTATATAACGGCTGAAAAGTTTTCTGTTTTACTCCTAGTGGAGAGGGGATCTGATGCAGACAGATACCAAACTGCCTTTGTCCATTTCTTTGTATATTTGAATTTCTAGTTCTACAGTCTTTGCAGGCTGCATTATTTATATTCAACTACAAGTGTAGGGCGGGGGGGCATAGATAGCCACCAAAGTAACGTGGTCCATTTAATTTCACTTTCTAGCTCCACAGTCTGTGCAGCCTGCTTTTTTTATCTTCAAAGCATTTATATTTACAAGCCTTGCAATCTAAATTAACTAGAGGTAGTGACGTGGTAGAACTCCAAAAGGCAGTTTGGAAGCCCCTGTACAAACTGGCTCTATTTTTTAACTGAGTTGTCCCCCCTCCAGTGTGTACTCGGAAAGAGTTTTTAGTGCAGCGGGGAACCTGGTCAGTGAGCGGCGAAGGAGGTTGCTTCCTCACAATGTTGAAAAAATGATGTTTATAAAAATGAATAATCAATTCCTCAATGAAGTACAGCACTGCCCTCCAGACAGTACAGAGGGACTGTGGTTGTGGAGTCCAGCGGGGACGAATTGATAATGTGTGAGGAGGAGGAAGTACACACTGTAGGGGGAGAGGAATCAAAGGTTGAGGATGAGGACCACATCTTTCCTCAGTAGAGCCTGTTTAGTTTGTACAGGGAGAGATGAATTGTTTTATTGGTGTGGGGGCCCAAACAAACCAATCATTTCAGCCACAGTTGTTTGGTAGGCCCTGTCGCTGAAATGATTGGTTTGTTAAAGTGTGCATGTCCTATTTCAACAACATAAGGGTGGGTGTGAGGGCCCATGGACAATTCCATCTTGGAACTTTTTTTTTTGCATTATATGACCAATCAACAGTCGTTTGCCATGTTCAAAAAGTAAAACCAAATTTAAACAAATTCAAGAAATTAAACCAAAAGTAAAATGCCCTGTCATAATTTAAAACAAGAGGTATTGACGTGCTCTAAAACTACTGTATTGTTGTTTATATTTTATAAACACTACACTTGAAAGCTTGCGTCTTTCAATAAAAAAGTAACTGTCCATTGCACGAATATTTGCAACAGGGACAATTTTAGGGTTAAGAAAGTCAACTAATAACACTTCGACGCTGTCTGTCTTTATAAACACTACACTTGGAAGTTGGAGGAGGTATTGTGGCCCCGGCACCAAATTTACTACCGGGGCCACTCCACTGTGCAGTCCATATTTAGGTGTATCAGATATTAAACAACGGTGACAGTTGATGCCCATTTTTTTAATTATATTGTGGCCTCGGTACCAAATTGTGTTCCGGGCACACCACACTACGCAGTTCATACCCTTTTTTGGTGGAATTCTGACCCGTGGAGGGTTTTTTAATTATATTGTGGCCTCTGTACCAAATTGTGTACCGGGGCCACCACACTACGCAGTCCATACCCTTTTTTGGTGGAATTCTGACCCGTGGAGGGTTTTTTAATTATATTGTGGCCTCGGTACCAAATTGTGTACCGGGGCCACCACACTACGCAGTCAAGATAGATAGATGCGTATCATAGATAAAGTACATTCAGTGGTGTGGGGCAAATTGAAAAATATTCAAAATGCACTGACATTATCAAAAACAAGAGGTTGTCACACGCTGAAACTCCAAAATGTATATGATGGAGAGGATGGAGGAGCAGCCGTATGTGCAGTGTAATGCAGACCTTTTGAAGGTTTTTTTATATATTTTATTGTGGTGCCCAGTGCCCACTACTCTACGCAGTCCAGATACTATTTTTGGGTGTAATTCTGACCTGTTGAAGGTTTTCTATATATTATATTGTGGTGGCCAGTGGCCAGTCCTCTATGCAGTCCAGATACTATTTTTGGGTGTAATTCTGACCTGTTGAAGGCTTTCTATATATTTTTTATTGTGGTGCCCAGTGCCCACTACTCTACGCAGTCCAGATACTATTTTTGGGTGTAATTCTGACCTGTTGAAGGTTTTCTATATATTATATTGTGGTGGCCAGTGGCCAGTCCTCTATGCAGCCCAGATACTATTTTTGGGTGTAATTCAGACCTGTTGAAGGTTTTCTATATATTATATTGTGGTGGCCAGTGGCCAGTCCTCTACGCAGTCCAGATACTATTTTTGGGTGTAATTCTGACCTGTTGAAGGTTTTCTATATATTTTTTATTGTGGTGCCCAGTGGCCAGTCCTCTATGCAGCCCAGATACTATTTTTGGGTGTAATTCAGACCTGTTAAAGGTTTTCTATATATTATATTGTGGTGGCCAGTGGCCAGTCCTATATGCAGTCCAGATACTATTTTTGGGTGTAATTCAGACCTGTTGAAGGTTTTCTATATATTTTTTATTGTGGTGCCCAGTGCCCACTACTCTACGCAGTCCAGGTACATTTATTGCTGCGAATCATACAAGTTGATGGTTTTCTTATTATATATATTGTGGTGACCCACTCCTCTACGCAGTCCAGATACATTTATTGGTGCGAATCATACAAGTTCAGGGTTTTTAATATATATTGTGGTGACCCACTCCTCTACGCAGTCCAGGTACATTTATTGCTGCGAATCATACAAGTTCAGGGTTTTTAATATATATTGTGGTGACCCACTCCTCTACGCAGTCCAGGTACATTTATTGGTGCGAATCATACAAGTTGATGGTTTTCTTATTATATATATTGTGGTGACCCACTCCTCTACGCAGTCCAGAAAGATACCTCGTTGCAACGTTTTGGACTAATAACTATATTGTGAGGTGTTCAGAATACACTGTAAATTAGTGGAAATGCTTGTTATTGAATGTTATTGAGGTTAATAATAGCGTAGGAGTGAAAATAAGCCCAAAAACTTGATTTTTAAACTTTTTGTTTTTTTCAAAAAAAATCCGAATCCAAAACCTTAAATCCGAACCGAGACCTTTCGTCAAGTGTTTTGCGAGACAAATCTGAACCCCAAAAATAACGAAAATCCGGATCCAAAACACAAAACACGAGACCTCAAAAGTCGCCGGTGCACATCCCTAATTTTAAATGGCCGTTAATGACAGGAGATAATCTGAGTACAGTGCATTAGAATAAACATTTATGTATCTGCAAAAATACATACTTTATAAATATACATAAAGTGAGGTTATTTAAAAGCCCTTATTTTTAGGGATTAAATGTGCAAACATAACCCCTATTCTATCTGTAAAACAGGGATACTCTGCACACATCACTGCAATCTGTGCCATGTTATGCTGACACAAAATTGTTAGACTTGCCTCACCATTATATTTAACCTTTATCGTACATATAGCAAATAAAAATTATTACGAAATTAATTCAACACTATCTAGAGCCAAACCGTATTATAATATTATTTTGTGAATGTCTCCATCTGTAATAAACTGCCCATTCTGGGGATGAGGCAGGTTCCTTTATTTAAATATCGGAATCTAATTATAATGTTTGGTACCCATAGTAAAAATAGGTGTATACAGAGGCAATAAGATGAGTACTATTAATGACAGATTTCACTTAGATGAGGGGTATTGATGTAATTGCATTTATTCGGGCATGGCACAGATTGCAGTGAGTTTTGTTTTTCTTTTGTTTTGTTTTTTTGTTTATATAATATGGGCAACCCCCTCTTGCACCCCAGTCTGTGCATGGTGAGTGCAGAGGATCTATGTCTGTTTTTGCCTATTCTATCTGTAACAGTTCACTGTAGATCAGGGCCAACTTAACAACACTATAGGCCCCCGGGCAAAGCAGTGCCCCAATCTAATATATAAAAGCCTAGCGGCGTGTGTTAGTGTGTATGTGTGTGTGTGTGTGTGTGGAAAAAACTACCGGGTGACAGAGTGCTCAAGCTGCAGCGCCACCTGCTGGGCAGAGTTATATACTACACTGACCTACTAAATTCTTAGCATTATCTAATATATAAAAGCCTAGCGGCGTGTGTTAGTGTATGTGTGTGTGGAAAAAACTATTTTCTCAGAAAGGGCTCATCCAATTGACCTGAAATTTGCTATACTGACATTATTTGACAAAAAAAATTATAATAGCGAAGTCAGTTAACTTCCATCATCCCCCCTTCCCCTCGTGGGAGGGGTAGTAAAGGCTAAATTTACGAGTTGAGGGCTCAAACTCATTTTCGTGAGGTAATTTTACCTCATGAACACACATGTTGTGTTAGTGTGTATGTGTGTGTGTGTGTGTGTGTGTGTGGAAATAACTACCGGGTGACACAGTGCTCAAGCTGCAGCACCACCTGCTGGGCGGAGTTATATACTACACTGACCTACTAAATTCTTAGCATTATCTAATATAAAAGCCTGGCGGCGTGTGTGTGTGGCGATGAAGATGACAAGAACCTTTTTAACACCTTAAGTAACTTGATTTGACTAGAATGCATGAGTATCATGCACGGGTTAACTTGTGTATATATATATATATATATATATATATATATATATATATATATATGTGTGTGTAAAAAGAAAAATAAGTGATCCTATATATATACATATATATATATATATATATATATATATATATATATATATGTATATATATATATATATAAACATATACAATATATGTATGTATGTATATATATATATATATATATATATATATTGTAACAAAAGGAGGCATTTAGCTGGCAATATGCAGATAAAGCAGGGAAGTAGAGTAAAACATTGGCACAGTAATGTACCTAGGTGGAGATTAAACCAGGTAAAAACATATGTGTAGTTTAAAATTGATTAACTTATATGATTTAAAAGTTGCTTCCTCTCAGCAAACAGACAGGGTGGGTCTGATAGTCTAAACAGAGCCAGGGATGGGCGTTTCCTTTTAAAGAGAAGGTGGGTGTGTCACCTGTCCATCAAGCTAGGCCTGTGGGAGGAGTGTCAGGTATAAAACCCTGCTTGTTTCATTGTTCAGAGAGATCAGCGCTGGGCTAGCTGGCTGATCTGGACAGAGAGCTGGACTATGTATAGTAAGCGTTGAGGGTCTCCATAATTGCTGTGCAAGTATACGGTGTCAAAACATTATTACCATCCTGACAATAAAGAACCATAAAAAGGAAGAAGTTGTACGCGTGTGCTTCTGCAGTAGCGGGCTCTTGCCACAAGTGGTGTCAGGAGTGGGATACTCCGGGAAGCAAGTTTCCGCTACCCAACCCGCGCAGACGTCAACATGGAGGAAGTACTGAGAACCCTCGTGAATGTGGCCGCTGCGCAGCAACAGCAGCAAGCTCAGATGCTACAAGTCGCCGAGGCACAGGTGGAAAACACAAGGCTCTTAAGAGAAGAGTTAAGCCAGGTGAGGCATGACAGAAATGAACCACCTGGTCCTGTACTCCTGAAAATGTCACCAGGTGATGACATAGAAGCGTATCTGGTGTCCTTTGAGAGACTTGCAAAAAGGGCAAAATGGCCTCCTAAAGATTGGGCTGAGAGACTAGCGCCATACCTGACTGGTGAAGCTCAGCGAGCTTATATGGATCTAGATGAGGAACGGGCCTCTGACTATTCGTGCCTAAAGTCTGAGATATTGGCTCGCATTGGAGTTTCCGGGCCAGGCCGAGCCCAGCGCTATCACCAATGGCACTATGATAAAGAAAAACCGAACAGAGCGCAAGTTGCTGAGCTTTCTAAAATTTTAAAGAAATGGCTGCAGCCTGAGGAGAATTCGCCTTCTCGGATTATTGAAGTTCTGGCGATAGATCACTGCATCCGGGGGCTGAACCGCAATTTGCAAAGGTGGGTGCTGCAATCAGACCCACAAACTTACGAAGAGCTTGCCACCATGGTAGAAAGGTTTTGTGCGCTACAGCAAATGACTAAAGAACCTGCATTTATGCCAAAGCCGCTGCCGCGCCAAAAGCCAGGTTTGACAATCCTTGCTACAGGGCCCAATGGCAAAACTGCTACGGACAGAGGGCCAGGTGCAAAGCTGTCTACTCTGAAGTGTTTTGAATGTGGTGAGCCAGGCCACTTTAAGGCAGAGTGTCCTAAACTACCGGAACCCATGGACTGTTCCGTGGCACATATCGGGCCTGCATTTCCAAGCTGTTTTACCATGAGTCCCACATCAGGAAGTCCTTGTTTGTTCCGGGTGACTGTGCTAATCAACCAAAACCTGGTTCTGGCCTTGGTTGACTCGGGGAGTGAACTCTCCTTGGTTTCCAGCTCTGCCTTACCCGAAACCATAACTTCTCGGTTGCCCAAGGTGAAGGTTCTTTGCGTACATGGCACGAGGAGAGGAGTATGAAAGAACAATACTACCAGTCACAATCAAAGACAAAACTGTTATGGTGGTAGCTGCCATAGCACCTAAACTCCCATATCCACTCATTTTGGGGCGAGACTTCCCACTGTTTAATGATGTCCTTGGTGAGCGGATCCGGCCGGACATGCCGGCAACTGATGCAACGGTCGGAAGCCCGGTCTTAAAGGAACCGCCTAAGAATCCACAACATCTGGACATCGATCTTTGGGAACCGCCAAACCGGAATGTCATCCTGGGAGTCACAGCAGGAGTTCCACAAAAGCATCCACCTGTGGGGAAACATGGACAGTCCAAACTAGCATTGGTCGGTGATGTCGCAGATGAGCACACCCCGCCTGTCAGTGAGGATACGGACTGGTCCGCAATACCAATTTTGTTTCCTCTGCAGGACTTTGCTCGAGACCAACTTAATGATGCCACTTTGGAACATGCCTCTAAAAGTGTGACTGAGGTGAATGGGATAGCGAAAGCCGCCCAGCCTGCAGAAGGTATACCATATTTTATTGTTAAAAATAATTTCTTGTATAGAGTTGCTACTGTGCAGGGGGAAAAAGTAGAACAATTAATGGTTTCTCAGGTCCATGTACCCCTAGTGTTAAAAGCAGCACATACACATGTGTGTGTGGGACACCTAGCGGAGGATAAAACACGGGAACGAGTTCTGCTTAGGTTTTACTGGCCCGGTGTACACATGGCAGTGAAAAAGTATTGCCGGTCCTGTCCCATTTGTCAGAGAACCTGTCCCAAACCCATGTACAGGGCACCTCTCATTCCAATACCAATAGTACAAGTTCCCTTTGAACGGATAGCTATGGACCTTGTGGGGCCACTGGAAAAATCAGCACGTGGGCACCAGTATATACTAGTGGTGCTTGACTATGCAACCAGGTATCCAGAGGCAATTCCCCTACAAAACATAAAGTCCAGCACCATAGCTAAAGAACTGGTATTGATGTTTACACGCTTGGGAATACCCAAAGAAATTCTCACAGACCAGGGTACTCCATTCATGTCTAAACTGATGAAGGACATGTGCCAGTTGCTAGGGGTTACGGCGCTTCACACATCTGTATACCATCCACAAACAGATGACTTGGTGGAACGCTTTAACCGCACATTAAAGCACATGCTCAGGAAAGCAGTGGCTCAAGAGAAAAAAGATTGGGACACTCTTATTCCCTATTTGATGTTTGCCATCCGTGAGGTACCTCAAGCTTCAACAGGGTTTAGTCCCTTTGAGTTATTGTTTGGGAGACAGCCCAGGGGTATCTTGGATATGTTAAAAGAAGGCTGGGAGCAGCAAGGTCCCAGGGAGCCAAATCTGGTATAATTTGTGTCCCAAATGTATGAGAGGCTAGGAAAGATAGGGCCCATTGTGCAGCAACATGTAAAAGAGGCTCAGGAACGACAGAAGAAAAGTTATGACAAAAGTGCTGTGGTTCGATCTTTCAAGCCTGGGGACAAGGTCCTAGTCCTGGTTCCTACCCAGGAAAGCAAACTTTTCGCCCATTGGCAGGGTCCATATGAAGTTGTAGAGGCTGTCGGTCCTGTCAATTACAGAGTCCGCCAGTTAGGTAGGAGAAGGGAGGAGCAAATATATCATGTGAACCTCCTTAAACCCTGGCATGATGAGGAAACCTCTCCTCAGGTAGTGAGTACTGCCATTCAAAAGTCTGAAGTACCCATAGAGCCAGCCTTTTCCATTCAGCAGAGACAACAGACTGAAGAAATGATTCGCCGGAACAGGGATGTCTTCTCTTCCATTCCTGGGCGCACTACCTTAATCGAACATGACATTGTCACTGCGCCAGGAGTCATTGTCAAGCAGAAACCATATCGTATTCCAGAAGCCAGACGGGTGGACGTGAGAAAGGAGGTCGAGAAGATGCTACAGTTAGATGTGATTAAAGAGTCCACTAGTGAATGGAATAGTCCCATTGTGCTTGTCCCGAAGCCTAATGGGACAATTAGGTTCTGCAATGACTTTAGGCGCCTAAACAGTATGTCGCAGTTTGATGCCTATCCGATGCCACGTGTGGATGAACTAGTGGAAAATCTTGCTGGTAGCAATTATTTAACAACCCTTGATCTAACAAAGAGTTATTGGCAAGTTCTCCTGACTTCCACGGCCAAGCCAAAGACTGCATTTTCCACCCCTGATGGTCTCTATCAATATAGAGTCCTACCCTTTGGGTTGCATGGGGCACCTGCCACCTTCCAAAGGGCTATGAATAAATTGCTACGACCTCACACAGCTTATGCAGCTGCTTACTTGGACGATATAGTGATTTATACCCCAGACTGGGGATCACATTTAGCCAAAGTTGAGGCGGTCTTAGCTTCATTATGGTCCTCAGGGTTAACAGCTAACCCAGAGAAATGTGCCATAGCCATGAGAGAAGCCAAATATTTGGGGTACGTTGTTGGTCGAGGGCATGTCAAACCCCAGCTAGATAAAGTGGAGGCAGTCAAAAATTGGACAAGACCAGAGAAAAAGTCACAGTTAAGAACCTTTTTAGGCTTAGTAGGTTACTACAGGCGGTTTGTAAGCCACTTCGCCACTAGAGCTGCTCCACTTACGGACATGTTAAAAAAAAGTTGTACAGACAGATTAACCTGGTCTGACTCTGCAGAAACCGCCTGGTCTGATCTTCGGTTAGCTCTTTGTTCCTCTCCAGTTCTACAAGCACCAGATTTTACCCGGAGGTTCTTCCTCCAAACTGATGCTTCTGGTGTTGGCTTAGGTGCAGTCTTGTCACAGGAGAAGAATGGAGTAGAAAATCCTGTCCTGTACCTAAGTCGTAAGTTGCTTCCAAGGGAACAAAAATATGCCACTGTGGAGAAAGAATGTCTCGCCATAAAATGGGCTACAGAAGCTCTGCGCTATTATCTCCTAGGCAGAGAGTTCACCCTAATAACAGACCATGCACCATTAAGATGGATGCACAACAACCGGGAGGTAAATGCCAAGGTAACCCGCTGGTTCTTGGCACTACAACCTTTCAAGTTCTCAGTAGAACATAGGCCTGGGATTCTACACAAAAATGCAGATGCGTTGTCACGAAAATATGCGCTCCTCGCGAAGTCCGCGTCCCCCTACTTGGAGACGCTAGGGGGAGGGATATGTAACAAAAGGAGGCATTTAGCTGGCAATATGCAGATAAAGCAGGGAAGTAGAGTAAAACATTGGCACAGTAATGTACCTAGGTGGAGATTAAACCAGGTAAAAACATATGTGTACTTTAAAATTGGTTTACTTACATGATTTAAAAGCTGCTTCCTCTCAGCAAACAGACAGGGTGGGTCTGATAGTCTAAACAGAGCCAGGGATGGGCGTTTCCTTTAAAAGAGAAGGTGGGTGTGTCACCTGTCCATCAAGCTAGGCCTGTGGGAGGAGTGTCAGGTATAAAACCCTGCTTGTTTCATTGTTCAGAGAGATCAACGCTGGGCTAGTTAGCTGATCTGGACAGAGAGCTGGACTATGTATAGTAAGCGTTGAGGGTCTCCATAATTGCTGTGCAAGTATACGGTGTCAAAACATTATTACCATCCTGACAATAAAGAACCATAAAAAGGAAGAAGTTGTACGCGTGTGCTTCTGCAGTAGCGGGCTCTTGCCACAATATATATAGTGTCAGGTGTCAGATGGTGATGCTGCTTTGTTTAGTAGCCAGAGTTTGTGTGTGCCGGAGCACAGATGTCTTCTTTAAGAAGTATCCTGAGACAGTGTACGTTAGACCTGTCCACAAGTGAGTGTCAGACGGAGTAGAAGGCAGAACAGTGAAAAGGTGAGCTCAGGGTAAGAATAGACACCCTGATGACACTGAGACTAAAAAAAGTGAGAGGCAGAGAGACAATCCCAAAATGAGAGTTACATTGTGTGATTTAATGCGTGGGTTTCCTCCGGGTGCACTGGTTTCCTCCTACACTCCAAAAACATACTGGTAGCTTAATTGGCTGCTAACAAATTGACCCTAGTCTGTGTGTGTATGTTAGGGAATTTAGACTGTAAGCTCCAATGGGGCAGGGACTGATGTGAGTGAGTTCACTGTACAGCGCTGCGGAATTAGTGGCGCTATATAAATAAATGGTGATGATGATGAATGTAACTTTGATCCATTAAACTAAAAACTGTGCAGGAGCAAACAATGTAATAAAAGTGATTCTTTATTTGAGCAGAGAGCCGGTCTGGTACCCATTCCTTGTATCTACTGTAATTGTAGTGTATTACCCATACTTACCAACTCTCCCTGAATGTCAGAGAGACTCCCTGAAATAGGGGTGATCTCCCTCACTCCCTGAAGAGTCTCATCCCGCCCATCTTCCCCGGGATCTCCCTGAAGCCAAAGAGGAAAAGTTGGCAAGTATGGTATTACCATATCTGTGCCCACTCCATACTGTCGCTTCTAACTAAACCTGCATGGGCACCTGTCACATTTGTGCTGGGACAGGAGGACTGAGCTAAGCCTGGGTGATGAGAATAAGGAACTACAGAGGTAGGTGTCTGAGTGTACAGACCTAAACCCACTCACGAACAGACAGGGGTCCACCTAAGGACCATATCACTGTCCCACCCACCACATTTCACAGTGTTAAACTAGGAACTATTTACATCTCAGCCACCTACTGCTCTCGGAGGGAGGGTTCATAGGCCATGCAGTGATCAACATAAAGATATGGTAGTGGGTCTAATGCACTGATTAATGAGAAGACACCTAATTTTGCTTCCTATCTCCCTAATAATAAACATTTAAAATAATGATAATGATAATAATAATAATGTAAACATATATAATTGTAACCCCTGTTTGAATGGATGTGTTATGGTAGTGTAATGACTGCTGCAAATAGATTGAGCAGCTGGTGATAATAAATGGACATCAGTGGCTGTGCAAGTGTTAAAGGTCATCATTATTTATTTATATAGCATCAGCGTATTTCATAGCGCTGTACAATAAAACACAGTAATAAAACAATACTGGGTAATACGGAGAGAGAGGTAAGAGGGCCCTGCCCACAAGCTTACAATCTATGGGACAATAGGAGTCTGATACATAACGGTAAGTGCTACATTTTGCATATTGCTCCAGCCAGATTACAAAGGTAAAAAGTGCTTTGTGGGTTGTATGATCAGTCATACAGCAATGTTGGTGAAAGGGTTGCAGTCTTGTGTGAATTGTGTAAATGGTTTTAATAGGGTAACCTAGGGAGGTTAAGTGAGTGGTTGAGGAATTTTATAAACTTGTCTGAAGAGGTGGGATTTCATAGAAAGTTTGAAGGTTTAAGACTAATCTTATTGTGCGAGGGAGGGTATCACTAATCATGGTAGAGAATAGGGTCCCTAGGGCTTGTCAGGTTGGTATCACTCAGTGATAAGGTATCTGGAAAGGAGCTACAGTGAAAAACAATACAGGAACAGATGGCAAAACTCTATGAGCTGAAGTCCTGCGAGGAGCAGCGCTGAGTAGTGGTGAGACAATACAGGAACAGGTAGCCAGGAGCAAAGAGCCACGTCCACACGCAATCAGGATGGACAAACGAAGAACAGGCAACTTGAGTATCAGCACAGGTGCCTTAAATAGTGAGTAGATTGAAGGACTGGCAAATGGTAGCAGAGAAGTGGTGTCAAATAGCAGGATGAGTCTGCGCATGCGCAGACCCAAAACCAAGATGGCCACCGTCACCAGAGAGACGCGTCGCTCGGTGCCGAGATGTGATAGGGGGAAGTGGGTACCGCCTGGAAAAAGTCCTGTAGCCAGATCTTGTGCAGAGCGGAGGTGTCGAGTTGGGAGTTATTTTGAGACGAGTGAAGAGATGTATGTTGGTGTAGTTTTGTTGATGGCCTTGTATTTTAATAGAAGAATATTATATTGGATTATGTAAAACGCAGGCATCCAATGAAAAGACTGACATAGTGGATCAGCGGTGGAAGAATGATTTGCAAGGAAAATCAATCTAGCTGCTGCATTTAAAATAGATGGTAGGGGTGAGTGCCTGGAATGGGGAAGACCAGTGAGGAGAGAATTGCAATAGTCAATGCGGGAGATGATGAGTGCATGAATTAAATTTTATGCAGTGTCTTGTGTGAGATATGTGCGTATTCTGGAAATGTTTGATATGATTGGATATGGGAAACAAAGGATAGTTCTGAGTCAAATATCACGCCTAGGCAGCGAGCTTGTGGGGTGGGGTTTATGGTCATGTTGTCAACTGAAATAGAATTGTCAAGTAGGTAACTTCTGTTGGCTGGTGGGAATATTAGGAGCATTGTTTTTGAAACATTGAGCTTCAGTTGGCGACAGGACATCCAAGATGAAAATGGTAAAAAGACAGTCAATAATGCCGGCCAACACAGATGGTGAGAGATAAAAAGTAGATAGATAAATTTGGGTATCAGACGCACAAAGGTGATACTGAAATCCAAAGGAGCTTATTAGTGGTGCAGATCGAGAAGAGCAGAGGACCAAGGACTGGACCTTGTGGTACTTCTACTGATAAATGAAGTTGGATCCAAACAAACTAACACTGAAAGAGCGATTAGATAGGCAGGATGAGAACCAGGATAGGACAGTGTCTTGAAGACCTAGGGAATGTAGTGTTTGTTTGAGAAGAGAGTGGTCAACAGTGTCAAATGCAGCAGAGAGATCCAGGAGAATCAGAAGCAAGTAATGGCCTTTAGTTTTCGAAGTTATCAAATCATTCACAAACTGTCACGAGCAGCGGCGGCCGCGGGCACCGCCGCGACTCAGTTCCTGTTTCTTCTGACGTCCCGGCTGTCGCTATGGCAACCGGGACGTCACTTCCAGGACGCCGAGAACTTTGCCCAGGCGCTCTGAGCGCAATAATCAGCTGGGCACATGCGCAGTCTAGCGCAACCTGTAGAAATTAATCAGGCAGGGGTTGTGACTTGTTTCAGAGCTAGGCTCTGATTGGCTAGCAGTGGTATTTAGGGCAGTGAGGACTGAGCCTCACTGCCGGTTATAGCGTTCTGCCCTCAGTCCTGCTGCCTGCTTGTTCTAGCTGTTTGGTTATTGCTACCTTGGATTGACTACCCGTGTTTTGACCCCTGCTTGTTCCTGGACCTGTGAACCTTCTCTTCTGACCTTGACCTTTTTGCCTGGATTCCGGATTTTGCTTCTTTGCCTGTGTGTCTGACCCTTCGCTTGTCCCTGGATTTTGCATCTGTGCTTGTGACCTTTGACCTAGGATACCTCTTCACTACAGCCCGCCAATCACTCCACTCCTGGGTACTCCCTTAAGTCAGTATACGTTACTCGACCCTCGGTCGGCCCGCAGCCAAGTCTGTCCCCACCACTAGGGGCTCCAGCGAACACCGGGCCTTCAGAGTAGTCCCCGAGTTTCACTGTACTGGCTTGGGAGTTCCTAACACAAACTTTGTCAGTGTAGTCTCTGGTGAGTGTTAGGAATGAAAGTCTGACTGAAGAGGGTCCAATAGGTTGTGTGAAGAAAGAAAGGGTGTGAGGAGAGTTTAGGCAATTTTCTCGAGGGACATGGAAGGTTGAGAGAGAGTTTAGGTCTGAATTTTGCTTTTCAGATTAGGAGTAATAACTGTGTGCTTGAAAAATGATGGAAAAATACCAGGAAAGAAAGAAAAAGAGATTACAGATTTTAGTTAAGGTTGAGATGAGCACAGGATACAGCAGTGGTTCCCAAACTTTTGCAGTTCGCGGCACCCTTAGAGTCTCCAAATTTTTTCAAGGCACCCCTCCAAAATAATTATTGAGCAGTCCTGTTTTAGAAGTAGTTGGGTCAAAAAATTGTAATAAGTATTCAGGTCAGGACAGAAATACTTATTTAGTTGTATGCAAAGATGCCCCCTCTGCATCCAGACACTCTGCCCTCAGGCACTCTGCCCCCTCTGCATCCAGACACACTGCCCCCTCTGCATCCAGACACACTGCCCTCTCTCACACTGCCCCCTCTGCCCTCTGTCACGCTGTCCCCCCTCCTCTGCTCTGTCACGCTGTCCCCTCTCCTCTGCCCTCTCTCACAATGTCCCCCTCCTCTGCCTTCTCACACTCTGTCCCCTCCTCTGTCCTCTCACGCTGTGTCCCCCTCCACTGCCCCTCTCACGCTGTGTCCCCCTCCTCTGCCCCACTGTGCCCCTCCTCTGCCCCACTCTGCCCCTCCTCTGCTCTCTGTCCCCCTTCTCTGCCCCGCTGTTCCCATCCTCTGCTCTCTGTCCCTATCCTCTGCCCCGCTGTCACCATCCTCTGCTCTCCTCCTCTGTCCTGCTGTAACCATCCTCTGTCACCAACCTCTGTCCCGCTATCACCATGCTCTGCTCTCCTCCTCTGCCCCGCTGTCACCATCCTCTGCTCTCCTCCTCTGCCCCGCTGTCACCATCCTCTGCTCTCCTCCTCTGTCCCACTGTCACCATCCTCTGCTCTCCTCCTCCTCTGTCCCGCTGTCACCATCCTCTGTCACCAACCTCTGTCCTGCTGTCACTGTCACCAACCTCTGTCCCGCTGTCACCATCCTCTGCCCCGCTGTCACCATCCTCTGCTCTCCTCCTCTGCCCCGCTGTCACCATCCTCTGCTCTCCTCCTCTGTCCCACTGTCACCATCCTCTGCTCTACTCCTCTGTCCCGCTGTCACCATCCTCTGTCACCAACCTCTGTCCTGCTGTCACCTTCCTCTGTCCCCCTCCTCTGTCCCGCTGTCACCATCCTCTGTCACCAACCTCTGTCCCGCTGTCACCATCCTCTGCTCTCCTCCTCTGTCCCCCTGTCACCATCCTGTCACCAACCTCTGTCCCGCTGTCACCATCCTCTGCTCTCCTCCTCTGTCCCGCTGTCACCATCCTGTCACCAACCTCTGTCCCGCTGTCACCATCCTCTGCTCTCCTCCTCTGTCCCGCTGTCACCATCCTCTGTCCCCCTCCTCTGCCACGATCCCTCTCACTCTGCCCCGCGCCAGGCGCCAGCCATAAAAAAAACCAAAACACAGAAACTTACCAATCCGTCAGGCGCCGGGACCCAGCAGCCTCCTTTCTCCTGCAGCTTGTTACTGACGTCGATATTCAGTGACAGCTGCAGGAGAGAGGAGGCTGCTGGGTCCCGGTGCCCGACGGATTGGTAAGTTTCTGTGGTTTTTTTTTTTTATGTCTGGCCCGCGGCACCCCAGTGACAGCGCCGCGGCACCCCTGGGAGCCGCGGCACACAGTTTGGGAACCGTCGGGATACAGTGATCTTCTGATTGGTCAGGGCATAGGATCAAGAGAACAGGAGGTAAGGTAGGAAGATAAGAAAAATGTAGATACTTCATCTTCATCTGTGTGATCAAATGTAGAGAGAGTGTCAGAGGATGTTGGGAAGGAATTGAGCTGATTGCTAGTCGAGGGAGATGATACAATTTCAAGCCAGATCTTATCAATTTTGTCCTTTAAGGAGGAAGAACGATCCTGGGCACTGATGGGAGTCAGAGGGTTTCGGGTGGAAGTGTTGAGAGCTTTAAATGTGTTTAAAAGGCGTTTCGGTTAGATGTTTGAGCAGAGATGAGAGAATGGAAATATGTTTGGTTAGCGGTGTCTAGACCATTTCAATAGGAGTGGCAGATAGAGGTATATGTGAGGAAATCATTAGAAGTGTGTGATTTACGCCAATGAAATTCTAAAAGGTCACTGTTGGGGACCGCTGTTACAGCTGTTTTCTCCCAGCCCCCCAATCCCCCTCACTGTGCTCTGATAAGAACAGAGAGGGGGCTTCTTCTGGCTGGGCACCTCTCCAAAAAGGGCTCTGCTCTTTTCAGGGTAAAACAGTAGCCTTGGGGTATTGTGAGGCCCAGGGAGAGCTGGGGGGTCTCCTGTTGAAGCCTTGGAGTGTAGGTTGCATCAGCATTGCCAGACCACCTCATCTATGGTAACTCCACCACGGGAAGTACAGATGAGGTCGGAGATTTGGTACACAGGAATACCTTATGGAAATAATTGACTCCAAGTCATCTTCCCATTGTGAATAAATCATTATGCATGAAATACATTTATTATGATGTTATGAACGTCTACAGTACATAATATACATTTTTACAATTTATCCTGATTGCACACACATGTTCTAGCATACATACACATCCGTCATCACTAGTTGTCACCACTTAGACTATTCCTGTAGATGGTGTAATATGGAGCGCTACGCTCCATGTCCCGTCTTGATAGTGGTGTTCCCAGTGATCTAGTGAAGACAGGAAGTGGGGCACGCATCAGTCTACTGAGCATTCACAGACAGGAAGTTCAGCTCTCAGCAGGTTCTTCCAGTGACAGTTGAACTGTAAAAGATGTAATAACTGAAGCTGCATCCTTTTTGTGTAAACTTACATATATAGAGATATATAAAGTGAACGGAGGCACAAAAATATATACGAGCAACCTGTTCTCTGACATTGCCCCCAATATAAGCTTACAATCTTCATATATTAAGTTTGTCATACTGTATATATCATCTGTTACAACAAGTTCTGAAATAAGTCTTAAAGCTTCTTGTGGTTTAACATCTACCATCAAAGCCGCTGACATATAACAGTGCAAATGCCCTGTTAATAGGTTTCTGCTAATAGATGGAGCTAGAGATACGACAAAAAAAACAAGCACCTTGGAGACGCCCAGAGCTTGAAATGGACGCTTCTGCGTGCGCGTGAGCTTGGCACGCCCTTATTGTACATTGACTATGTGTAAACGCCTTTTCCTCACCCCATTACCCCCCTGAAATTGCAGGCTGTAGTTTGTGTCCTTTGTGCTTGAAGATGAATTGAACGCGGCTGCTTCCTGTGGCGTATGGTCCGGCTCTGTCCTGCGCAGAGCGATTTTGCGGATTGTGCGCACATATACATCCCTTGATGAATCAGGCTCCTAGAGTATAAAAATGCTCCTTTTGAGGTGCAAAGTAAAATAAATGTAATACAATCTACATAACAATCTACACCCACTCCTCAGGGATACAATTTTCTGTTCAACTCATAGCAATTATAGCAATAATGTTAAAAATAAGTGCAGGTCTGTTTCCCATTTTCATGGACATAAATACATATATATTTCATCACAATTTGAAAGTTTTCCCAACAAGAAAATATTTTCATAAGAAATAATACCATACGTGATTTGATTTGTAAACTGTGCCTTTCTGCTCTGGCCAGCAGGGGGCGAGTGTAGCCAGCAGATCTGTGACATGCTGTCACTTATATCACTTATTGACAGACTTGACTGGACACAGCTTCTCTACAGCGTTACAAACGACATAGTTCTGTGCTAACACTCATCGTGTAAAAGTGTCTGTAGTATGCACATGATCCAAAACTAAAACTGGCAACAAAAACGCTGGCTACACACAAACAGACGGAGACGTTCAACATAATCACCAACCAAACAAATCATCTAAATTAGACTGTAACCACAAAAGTTTCATTTTCTTCAGTGCCAAGCACAGGGGAATGTGGATGCTAGACAAGAATTTGTGTGCAAACTCAGCTGGATCTTTCTGTCACCTCTTTCCCTCTCTATCATAATGTGGGTCCTTTTCACACTTGGGGGTATATTTACTAAACTGCGGGTTTGGAAAAGTGCAGATGTTGCCTTTAGCAACCAATCAGATTCTAGCTGTCATTTTGTAGAGTGCACTAAATAAATGAAAGCTAGAATCTGATTGGTTGCTATAGGCAACATCTCCACTTTTCCAAACTCGCAGTTTAATAAATTTAGCCCCTGGTCACCTTCCATTCATCCTAAGCCTCTATTCCTTTGAGTACTGAGAAGTTATAGGATAAAATACAGAGATAATGGTGCTCATCGGGAGAGGGAAGCTTTTCTGTGCCGAACATACATAGGAAAAGAGGCATGCAAGAAAAACATACTTATGTATATACGTCGCGTGGTACATATCTCAAAATAAGTATCATATACGCAAAAGAGAATAGTGTCTTGATAGTAATTAATAAATGCAAAAGTCGCATCTTACCTATGATGTAATTGCATACAAACACCTCCACATCTGTTGTTTTCCCCTTTCAAAATCAAACGCTAATCGTCGTTCCTGCAGAAATGTAAATTATGTAATGTGAATAGATGGGTGTGACATGAGATAAGAACGCCTCAATGATAATGATTTAAGTATCATCATCACTAAGTATCGTTGCACCAGTCATCCAGTAACCACAAGAGATACGTTTTCTATAAGGCGTGTCAGGGGCAAACGCAGGATTTGTAGAGGGGGGTTTCCACACCACGCCACCAGTGGATGTGACCAGCATGCATGGGGGCGTGGCTATAATTTTAGACAGTGCTTGGCTGCTCTCCAACTCTTCCTATACCCATAATATACATGGGCAATGCTGTGTGTACTACTGTTAGGTGCACGCAGCTCTCCCTTTTCAAGCAGAGCCATGTGAAGCGGGGGCAGGGTCCAGCCACCTAAATTATACAGTGCCCCAGGCTTGGAGGGGGGTTTCCATGCACTAGGACCCCCCCCCCCCTCGGTTTGCCTATGGCGTGTATATAAAAACATATCTAATTGTCATATTAGATGTGTCTATGTCTAATGTGAGAGTTACATGAATACACCTTTTCTGTACTCTTCTTACGCTTGCCTGCTCTTGCTCGACCTTTTCAGGTGTAAAGTTACGCAACTGAACGGTGCATAACAATCTGGATACAGATATCTGCAATACATAAATGAATACGTTACATTAAAAAATGAAGAAAATTAGTACTGCCCAAGTCTTTGATTATATTTTGTGAAATTTCTTGTCTGCAGCTTTGGGTCCAGCTAGAACACGTCTTGCACAGGACATATCATATCACAGATGCAAAACTCTGGGCTGAGAGTACCACCTGTTCCTCTCTGTATTTTGCGTGTCGTTCCCGTTATTATGAAAACCCTTGAACCATATTCAAGACTTATTATGAACAAGAGGGTTTTTTTTACAAAAGGAGTCAGGTCCTCATCCAACATGGCACTCTTAAAATCATACTTGCCAATTGTCCCTGAATGTCAGGGAGACTCCCTGAAATAGGGGTGACCTCCCTCACTCCCCGAAGAGTCTGGCATTCACCCTGATGCTGAGCCAGTACAAGACGTGGTTGGCTTCGCCATCTGTGACATGATGGCACAGTTCAGAAATTGTGTCCTATGTCCATGTATTGATGCCTTTGGAGGTGACCAAGATTTAATCAAAGACTGACAGGTAAGACAACATGACTTCAGTAATGGAGACAGAAATGTAAAAGACGCTTCAGTCTCTAGAGTTCATTAGCTGCTTTTCTTTGACACATAGTAGCCTACTCTCCCGGAATGTCTGGGAGACTCCATCATTTCTGGGACACCTCCCGGGGGAGCAGGGCAACCTCCCGGTTCTCACCCCCTCAATAGATAAGTGGCGGGGATGGGCAGGGCTTAATGATGCAAATATCACATCATCTTAGCCCCACCCCCTGCTGTAATTGGTCAAAATTGTGACAATCGTTTAGGGGACGGGGCCAAAATGATGTAATTTGTCAAGCCCTGCCCCCTCACGCCCACCTCCCCTGGGATCTCCCTGAAACCAAAGAGGAAAAGTTGGCAAGTATGCTTAAAATTATCCATGATTCTTCAGACTCCTGGGGGTTATATTTACTAAACTGCAGGTTTGAAAAAGTGGAGATGTTGCCTATAGTAACCAATCATATTCTAGTTATCATTTATTTAGTACATTCTACAAAATGAGAACTAGAATCTGATTGGTTGCTATAGGCAACATCTCCACTTTTTCAAACCTGCAGTTTTGTAAATATACCCCTTGGTGTGTAGAAATTGTAATACTTTTCCTAGCTGAGCTCATCTTTCCGTTTGCGACGTATTTAAATTACACCTTGTCTTGCAGGGAACATATATGTTTCTAGTCATGTAATATTCTTACTGTGGGTTCTACGCCACCCACGGCTTTACCATATCGGCAGACTAAGCACATGCATTAACGTTCAGGGTGCAGCTAAGAATGAAATTATTTTAATTTTATATACTTTTATCTTCTTAGTATTTGTTTTTGCCCCTTTGTCTTTAACAATCACCTTATTTGTTCAAGCAAAATAATAAGGAAAGAGGTTTGGATTGAGAGACACCAGCTTGCGGGGCGCAGAATTACTAATTTAGGGCGCACTCACTGACAATGCCTCATTTGGTGTATTGTCATCACAATTCTCAGCCAGTGAACTTTTGTCTTCGCAAATCCCTCAGCTCTGGCAAATCTCCATTCTAAGTCTTTTTATAAACGTTCAATCAGGAAAGGTCTCTCCCCTGGGCGGCCGGCTGCTTGCTAACGCATGCAAACCTTGGTAAATATTTGTTCAGGAATAATGCAAAAGTGGCCATCTCAGCACCCGCTAATTAACAGCAAAACATTTGTAGAGAGAGACGCTGCTGATTGTGTTTACTGATAATACCTGTCTTATGCTTCAATATTCTGTGGAAAAGGACTTGAGTGTAATCATGCTGAGCAGCTTAAAATTATCAGCTTAGGAGATATAGGTCAGGAGGGGGATTTTAATTGCCACCGACACTTTCCCACAAGGAGAGAAAAAAACACCTACAATACCTTTAAACTTACACTAATGCTAGACTTCTGTAAGCGTCCCCTCGAAGGCTATTGCTGAATTACAGCAGACAATTAGATAACCGCAAGCCGCCTATGTCTTAGAAAAACACAGTCATTAGCCAAGTAAACAGCGTATCCTTACAAATATTGACTACAGAGGAGAGAACTTCCCATGTTTCAATTTAAATATTAATTTGAGCCGTTGCCCAAATAGTCATGATTGTGTCAGAATCTGTGTGAAATCTTTTAATTGTGGTAAATTAATGAAATCACATTATTACTTTGTACAGGTGTACCTGGATGCACTCTGTGCACAATGGGGCTTATTCAGAGTGGGATGGGCGCTCATTTGCATAACGTAACTTGCATGAAATCTGCGCATGCCCAGAAAGTGACCACCTATGCAGACTTGTGATATTCTGGACCGCCTGCACCTTAAAAGGAGGAGGGACGAAGAGGCATTCTAATGTAGGAGGCATTCTAATGTAAGAGGTATTCTGATGTAGGAGGTATTCTAATGTAGTAGTCATTCTGATAAAGGAGGCATTCTAATGTAAAATGCATTCTGATGTAAGCGGCATTCTAATGTAGGATGCATTCTAATGTAGGAGGCATTTTGATGTAGGAGGCATTCTAATGTAGGATTCATTCTGATATAGGAGGCATTCTAATGTAAGATGCATTCTGATGTAAGAGACATTCTAATGTAGGAGCCATTCTAATGTAGGAGGCATTCTAATGTAAGATGCATTCTGATGTAAGAGGCATTCTAGTGTAGGAGGCATTCTGATGTAAAATGCATTCTGGTGTAAGAGGCATTCTAATGTAGGAGGCATTCTAATGTAAGAGGCATTCTGATGTAGGAGGCATTCTAAAGTAATTTACTCCTGTTTTGTAGCCTCTCTGTCCCATCACCCCAGTACTTAACATGAGATGAGTTGTGGCAACAGTGAAAATAGTTTAAACCAACATTATTTACAGAAAGGGCAACAGACTGGTATTATAAATATTTAATTCATTAACATAAAATATCAGATCTAACTTCCTATTGTATGTCTGTGGAGGACACCTCTGACAGGCAGTCCATGCTGGTACTTGTAGTTCCACACCAGACAGAGATCCAAAATTGCTAAAGCAAATTAATCTGAGACAATTTATGCAAACCTATGAGGGACTGAAAATCTAAACGGTTTTAACAAGTTGTTTATCAGAAACAAACAGACTGGTCGCAGTGGTCTAATTGAATTATATCCTGCTGAAAGCATCCGCTCCCTTGATGCTCATTACATCTGTTGAGATACACAGGCTGCTTATAAAACGTGGAAGAATCTATTAATGAACAATTTGTTCCATCACTTGCAGAGGCTGTCCCTGCCCTCCTCCGATCTGACTCTGTCCTGACGTTAGTGTTTAACTGTTTTCCTGCCTCACACTATAGACAATAAATTACATTGTAACATGACATACATTATACATAAATGACATAAGTAAACCGTTGCTTTGTCTATTTTTAAAGCACATTAGAAATTAATATTAATCATAGGTAGAGTTAAGTTTTTTTTAAGTTTCTAGCAATATCAGTATTTCATGAACCACGATGAAAAAAGTTTTGGAGCTTGGAATAAGTTGTTTTTCTCCAGGATTGTCATTTAAAAAATTATTAACAATTCTACAACAAAACATAAAAATAAAATCATATTGGAATAGTTATATATCAAATATGACAATTTATACTTTAAAAATGTCCAGAATATGTTTTATTTTTGCTAATCCTTAAAGGATTTGTGAATCAAGTTGGCGAAAATCCTATTGGCACAAACCCTCGAATGTTGTTTGTCTCTACGATAGATCACATGACCATCGCTAACTGCAGAATATGTAGGCGCACGCAGATCACCAACCCTCCCATATGTCCTACTAGACCATACAGAGGCACGAGGTTCTGTGGTGATCCTGTGGAGTAATGTTGTAGGTTAATGCTCTTCACTCACTTTTCTTTGCAGCTCAGCAAAAATTAGAAACTGATAGAATTATCAGTACCATAATTGCCAGTATTGTGAGCAGAAACAAAGCTGTAAAGTTATTACGGAACCCCGTGGCTAATTGAATCTGCCCATGTGAAACTAAATTGAAAGCTCTTCAGGATAAGAAAACTCTTTCTAAAAAAAATCTATACTGTTTACAGCACTGCATATTGACTTCTGGCATCTGCCTTAGTTTGGCCACCTTGTAACCTCAATGAGCATTGAAAGGGTTAAGGGAACATTATCCTTTCATCATCCTAAGGAGAAAAGCAATCATCCCCAGCCAAGATCATGTAAAAGGAGGAAGTTGAGCTTATTGAGAGAGATTCTGACATCTGGCAGTCCATCTAATCAGCTCACCACTGCTGCGCCACAGTCCCAAGGCTCTGAGAACGCAGCACATAAAGGAGGTTTTCTACTGAGATTAAATAATAATACTGTGGCGATCCTGTTCCGTAGCTCGTGACACGCCACTGGTAACTATTAGGGAATTACAAGACTTATGTTTGGTATATAGGAAAAGACAGACAGTAACAGAACAGTAGGATGCATACTATGTACATATAGTCGCCCTGCCTATCACTCTCAGGGTAGAGTTTCTACGAATACCAGTGTTTCTTGGCAAATCAGTTTGTGCAGGATATCAAAGTAGCCAACAATTGTAAATATTTTTTCCCTCTGTTATCAGCGGGTGCTGCAGTCACATGCCACTGGTAGACATGGTAATTAAAAACTTTTTTAAGGGAGCCGTGTTGGTGGCATTGTGCTTCAGGAATGGTAAGCACTCCCACAGGAGGATGTAGCCCCAGTATGGCTTTACCATTACCCTATCTTGTGTCTGCTCTGCAATTCAAGGTGCCCCTATAACCTCTGGAACAATATTAGGCGGTGTGTGGTGGTGTATTCATGTAATGTGTGTGAGAGGGTATTAATGTAATGTGTGTGGGGAGTATTAATATATTGTGTGAGGAGGAGGGTGGCTGTGAGGAGTAGGGTGTGTGAGGGCTATTAAAGATATGTAGATGGGCTTTTAATGCAATATGGGAGTTGGTGGGGCTATTTATGTAAGGTGGAGGCTTGTGGATGCCATATATGTAATGTGAGGTCTAATTATGAAATATATGATTAGGTGAGGTGCTATTATTTTAATATTTGTACAATGTATTAAATGTGGGGGATATTCATCATCACCACTATTTATTTATGTAGCGACACTAATTCCGCAGGGCTGTACAGAGAACGCACTTACATCAGTCTCTGTCCCATTGTGGCTTACAGTCTAAATTCCCTAACACACACACACAGACAAACTAGGGTCAATTTTGTTAGCAGACAATTAACCTACCAGTATGTTTTTGGAGTGTGGGAGGAAACCGGAGCACCTGGAGGAAACCCACGCAAACACAGGGAGAACATACAAACTCCTCACAGATAAGGCCATGTTCTGGAATTGAACTCATGACCCCAGTGCTGTAAGGCAGAAGTGCTAACCACTGAGCCACCGTGCGGTCCGAATATTAATATATGTGTGGTTGATATACTGTAAAGGCTATTAGTGGGATATGGCGACTCTATAAAATGTATAGGCTGATAATTTAATAACGGTACGAGGTGGAAAGAAGGAGGACTATTAATTACATTGGATTGCTGCGGATTTCATGTTGGGACTGGTTGGGGAAAGAAAGCCTGGAGTGTCTGGCTTTCCTGGAGTGGAATAGTAACTCTTTACCAAACAGGACCCCAACATTCCAAGACCCTGCCAAGCAGCAACAGAGCTTAGGACAGCAGCAGAAGGTAGATAACTCTGCAATAACTGATAGAAGAGAGCAGCACTATCTGCCAACTGTTCAGATTTTATCGGAACAACCTCAATTTTGGGGAACTGTGCTGCACAGCCATTACTGTCCTGACTGCAGGTACAGTCTGGGGCAGTCAAGAGGAATGTTCTGCTTCACACTGCTCTCCCAATAATTACCCTGCCAGCAGATCCTACCCTTCTGTGATGTCCAGTGGAGAAGAGAGTGCTGCTCTGCTCTAGAGATGCTCACTGACCCCCATGAACTGGTTTTGTTTTTGTTTTTGGATCTGGATTAGCTTCGTGTTTTGGTTTTGGTTTTGACAAAACCGCCCTCGTGTGTTTTGGTTTTGGATTTTTTAGGAAAAAATCCTAAAATATGCTAAAATCACATATTTTTGCTCTTTTTTTCTTCCTACATTACTATTTACCTCAATAGCACTAATATCAAGTAATTTGCAGTTAGTTTTGACCACCTCGCAGATCACAATATTATTTTGACACATTTCGGAAAAATACTGCAGAGACCTGGCTGGATGGCAAGCGACAGAGCAATGACACAAACACACGGCAGTTCCTACCACATCTAGGACACATTGGCAAACAGCAGTGGCAGAAAAGAAAAATGATGCAAGATGGAACTGTCCAACCAACCCTTATGTTGGACCTTAAAAAGGAATAAAAAAATCTAGAGATCCGAGATCTAACAACGTAACGATGACGTTTTGCCTCGTTTTTAATTCCAAGGGCGCGCAAGCCTCAGATCCCCTAAGTTTGGGTGTGTTCGGTTCTCGAGGAACCGAGTCTGAGCATCTCTACTCTGCACAGATATCCTTCCCATTTGAAGCATCAATGGTGGAAGCTGCTATGATATCTGAGTCCTCTTCTAACATGTGCCACAGTAGATGAGAGACCACAGCTGGTTAATGCTGTCTCAACGTAAATGCAGCACTTCTACATCTCTGTGCTCTCTCACACTTCTTGTGTGACGGTTTGTAATCTGTAGGCTGAATTCTATGTCTCTTACGCTCTTTTGTTGAGACCTCCTGACTCACGGGAATATTCTGGGATACAATTCATTGTGTTTGTGAGGAGAGAAGTCAGCAAACATAGCTGAGAGCATCCAGCTTGTCACAGAACTAACACTGTGGTTAAACTAGGACAAAACTGCAACGTTGGCAACATTGCAGCAGAAACAACTTTGAGCAACTTGTTGATAGTTCTTAAAGTTTTGCTTTTATCTTAAACAAATGAATCAAATATAAGATGTTCAAAACAAGTCATTAAAATGAGGAGATATTTAAATAAAACTAAATCAAGGATAAGAATGTAGAATAGCTGAATTATTTCCTTTTAAAGTAGTGTAATGATTTGTCTGGCTGTGCAGGTGTTTAAGACTTGTGAATAAATCATTAATGAACTCACCGTGAGTTTTCTTTGTGCTGATGTTTCATAATTTACGTCTAGGCAAATTAAGCATTGTCATCAGTATGTGGGGCCCAGGGGAGAGGGCTACAGGTGCCAGCTGGTATTAGGAT